>JAGFNQ010005341.1:227358-288405 GCA_024364735.1 Boesenbergia rotunda
AAATTATAATTTTCCAAACCTATAGTATTTAGTTCCATCAGTGGGTTTTGAGCAAAACCCACTGATGGACCTCCCATATCTGGATTCTGAAAAACCATTATCAACAGTTAGGGATGAGGTTGGAGAAAGTATTTTAGGTGTCCATAACCTCAAATTTATAATTTTTTCCAAACTATAGGTGTAGTTTAGTTCCATCAGTGGGTTTTGGCCAAAACCACTGATGGACCTCCCATATCTGGATTTCTGAAAATCCATTATCAGTAGTTAGGGTTGAGGTTCTAGAAGAGTTATTTTAGGTGTCGAAATAACCTCAAATTATATATTTTTTCCAAACCTATAGGTGTAGTTTAGTTCCATCAGTGGGTTTTGAGCCAAAACCCACTGATGGACCTCCCATATCTGATTTCTGAAAAAACCATTATCAATAGTTAGGGATGAGGTTGAGAAAGTATTTTAGGTGTCCAAACCTCAAATTATAATTTTTTCCAAACCTATAGGTGTAGTTTAGTTCCATCAGTGGGTTTTGAGCAAAACCCACTGATGGACCTCCATATCTAGATTTCTGAAAATCCATTATCAGTAGTTAGGGTTAGGTCTAGAAAGTATTTTAGGTGTCAAAATCAAATTATAATTTTTCAAAGCTATAGGTAGTTTAGTTCCATCAGTGGGTTTTGAGCAAAACCCACTGATGGACCTCCCATATCTTGATTTGTGAAAAAACATTATCAACAGTTAGGGATGAGGTTGGAGAAAGTATTTTAGGTGTCCTAAACCTCAAATTATAATTTTTTCCAAACCTATAGGTGTAGTTTAGTTCCATCAGTGGGTTTTGAGCAAAACCCACTGATGGACCTCCCATATCTGGATTTCTGAAAATCCATTATCAGTAGTTAGGGTTCAGGTTCTAGAAAGTATTTTAGGTGTCAGTAACCTCAAATTATAAATTTTTCCAAAGCTATAGGGCTAGTTTAGTTCCATCAGTGGGTTTTGAGCAAAACCCACTGATGGACCTCCCATATCTTGATTTGTGAAAAAACATTATCAACAGTTAGGGATGAGGTTGGAGAAAGTATTTTAGGTGTCCTAAACCTCAAATTATAATTTTCTCCAAAACTATAGGTGTAGTTTAGTTCCATCAGTGGGTTTTGAGCAAAACCCACTGATGGACCTCCCATATCTGGATTTCTGAAAATCCATTATCAGTAGTTAGGGTTGAGGTTCTAGAAAGTATTTAGTGTCGAACTCAAATTATAATTTTTTCCAAACCTATAGGTTAGTTTAGTTCCATCTGGGTTTTGAGCAAAACCCATGATGGACCTCCCATATCTGATTTTGAAAACATTTCACAGTTAGGTGAGGTTGGAGAAAGTATTTTAGGTGTCTAAACCTCAAATTATAATTTTTCCAACCTATAGGTGTAGTTTAGTTCCATCAGTGGGTTTTGAGCAAAACCACTGATGGACCTCCCATATCTGGATTTCTGAAAACCATTATCAGTAGTTAGGGTTGAGGTTTAGAAAGTATTTTAGGTGTCCTAAACCTCAAATGATAATTTTTTTCAAAGCTATAGGTCTAGTTTATTTCCATCAGTGGGTTTTGCTGAAAACCCACAAATGGACCTCCGATATCTGGATTTCTACAAAACCATTATCAGTATTTAGGGGTGAGGTTGGAGAGAGTATTTTAGGGTTTAGGGATAAAATATGTAATCCAACTTGGGGGATGAAGTCAAAATATTATATGGTTAAGGGTGGTCCTCAAATAATATTTTTATTTCAGGCCCACGCTGGGCCTGAATTGTCTTCTTTCAGGCCCACCTGGGCCTGAAATAAATGTATTTCAGGCCCACGTTGGGCCTGAAATAACTTTATTCAGGCCCACCTTGGGCCTGAAATAAAGTTATTTCAGGCCCAACGTGGGCCTCAAAATTATAATTTGAGGTTTGTAACACCTCAACTCCACTGAAGGACCCATTGATGAGGTTGGAGAAAGTATTTTAGGTGTCGGAAACATCAAATTATAATTTTTTCCAAACCTATAGGTGTAATTTAGTTCCATCAGTGGGTTTTGAGCAAAACCCACTGATGGACATCCCATATCTGGATTAATGAAAAAAATTATCAACAGTTAGGGATCAGGTTGGAGAAAGTATTTTAGGTGTCGGAAACCTCAAATTATAATTTTCTCCAAAGTATAGGTGTAGTTTAGTTCCATCAGTGGGTTTTGAGCAAAACCCACTGATGGACCTCCCATATCTGGATTTCTGAAAATCCATTATCAGTAGTTAGGGTTGAGGTTCTAGAAAGTATTTTAGGTGTCGGAAACCTCAAATTATAATTTTTTCCAAAGCTATAGGGCTAGTTTAGTTCCATCAGTGGGTTTTGAGCAAAACCCACTGATGGCCCTCCCATATCTGGATTTCTGAAAATCTATTATCAGTAGTTTGGGTTGAGGTTGGAGAATGTAGATTAGGTGTCGAAACATCAAATTATAATTTTTTCCAAACCTATAGGTTTAGTTTAGTTCCATCAGTGGGTTTTGCTCAAAACAGTGCATAACCCAACAGTGACAGAATATATCATCCTATAGGTTTTCCTATATCTGATTTATATAATATATATTGTTGATTAGATTATATAATGATTTTTAGAATAATAATCTATATTTACCTACAAGATGTGACAGAATAGATCATTTGGCACACAACAGTGCAGCAACTGGCACACAACAGTGCATTATCAGTTATTATATCTGACCGTATCACTTGGCACACAACAGTGCAACAACTGGATTTGAATAAACATCACCCAATTGTTTTGTTTTTGTTGACAATATATTATATAGAATAACAACATCTACATAATCATAACAACATCCACATAAGGAGATTTTTCCATACAAATGGATGTCAATCAACAGCAATGGATTTTTACATCACCAATACAGTTTTCACATTATCTCAAGTTTTACAAAACATGTCTCTCAGAATATTAACTGTCAGCTTAAATCTGATTCTGCTCATGTCTCCTTGTTTGAAATCCATCTTCTCATCATATAGGAGACATCGAACATATTGCATGACAAAGAAGGCACAGTCCACGCTGAAATTAACAAACACTTTTTTAGATTTCAATAAGTGGGTTTATAAAATACTTTCTTATTTTAAAAAATAAGAAAGTTCTTCCTCATTTAGTTACCTATGTTCTTGTTGGGGACATTTTTGTCTGACGGAGGGCCATTTGTCCAAGGGATGATGACTTTGTAGATACGGATGAATAGCCGTAAGTTCCTCGCGAGTATATTGTTTAAGTTCTTTTACCTGTCAAACATATCATGAATTTATTTATCACCATCAATGACATTTTAGAGAAAATGATGACCATATATAAGAATAAAGGAAGGTAGCTCACCGCTGTGTCAAATTCATGCTTATATTTACGACCACTAGCAAGAGAATTAAAATGATTAAAAGTCATGGATTCTGTATCCACCGCCAACAAGTGAAAGTGTGTATTATCACTGCACAAAGGGATTAAAATAAATCTAAACCCTTGTTCAAGCATATCAGTCTTCATCACTTGTTGCAGGGAAATCTTTCTTGACGATCTGATTGATGCCTACAAATATGCATTCACAAAATTAATAATACCCATATCATAATATTAGGTCTTGTACAATATATCTGTTTAATTAATATACATCACTTACTGTGAAGAAGGTTGAACAATATATTGACTTGTTGTATGGCCTACCACATGCGGATGCTCCTCTAAATAAAATTTTATAAAAGACATCAATGACCTCGCCTTTTGTAAAAACCTCTCCATTGAGGATTTGTAAGAATGAATGCAAATTCAAAGCAAAGGGTGCATCCTCCCAGATAAATTCATTTGCCAACCTACCATGTAAATTGATATGATTATATATTACATAAGAGAATATATAAAAACTAACCTAAACTATAATATTTTGTAACTTACTTTAGATTCTCCAATCTATTTATCAGGTAAACCAATTCTTTATCTTTATTTTTCTTCTTTGTATTCATAAAATGTTTCTTCACAAACTACATCAATAAAATTTATTTAGCCCAAACTAATTATTGACCAAATTCAATACAATTGATGTATTTTAAATGAAATCTCGTTTTGTATAGTTCGGAGGTTCTTCTTGTTTCCTCCTCTATGTCTTCTTCAGACATGACTTCCATTACATCGTAAATGTTTCCTCTTGCTTCATCCATGTCCTCCTCACTAAGTTTCCTTTTTCCCTTGTCCATAACAATTGATATTTGTTTCCTGTCCCGCTTCCCCTTAGGTAAAAGCTGGTGCCATACTGGACTGTCAATTGGAGTATCCCTGTAATCATACCGAGTTCGGTCACGTCCTCTCCTAGGTGTACAAGATACTGGATCAGAAAGAGGATCGACTACAGGATAGCTTTCTTGACCCTCCATGCCTTTTTTTTCAATAATTGAAAGTAATTCCTTAACCCTTTCATTCAAACATATATTCTCCTCTGTTAGCTCCTTGATTCGGTTGTCCTTAAGAATGCATTCACCACATAGCCTAACATCTCCTTCTGATGTCTCCATTGCCCGTGGTATGTCATCACCGATATCAAGGTTCTCAAACAATGTGTTCTCATGTAGGGTAGGAATTAATTCAACAATAACCTGTCAATTACGAAGTACACAAATGTTACTACCTCTCTATCTAACTCAGATAGATCACATTTAAGAATAATTACCTCTTCGGACGAGAGTCGGTCGACAAGGCCCCTCACCCTACTAATATGCGAAAGAATATTCCTCCACTTATTTATTCGGGGCCCTTCAACATTGAATGGTTTTTGAATTGGTACATGCTCCAAAAACCATGCCTACATAAATTTTTGCAGCCAAATACATTAATGACATCAAAATATTATAAAATTTAACAAGCTAATTCTACTCACTGCCAAAAGCCCTGCAAATCCCTTTAGGTAAGGGAGGTTGGTGGTGCTCTCGTTTCCCTGAGTTGATGAAAATAAGTCCCCAATCTTAGGTATTTGTGGAGACAAAAATTGATGGATAGCTTCTACCCAATTGAATCTACCTAGATTGTCATAATCATCTACTATATCTACAAGACCTAGAGGAACCTTATATGTACTAGACGAAAATAAAACACAAACAAATATATACAAAATATAAAATTTACACACTAATAACACATCATCCTCTGATTCAACACTTTTAGAAAAATGTTTAAGTAACTCCTCAAGTCTTGTTCTTGTAGGTTGTTTTTCTTTTGAGAAGTAAGTACGATAGAGGTCACCCGATGCTTTAGTTGAATTAATAGGGACCGAAACACCACGATCCACTATACCCAGTATCAAAGCAACATCTCGTCTGGAGAACGCAACTGGTACACCTTAAACAATTACAAAATTTAGTTATCATCAAGAATAGAGGCTTGAAATTATTCCACGTTGGGCCTGAAATGATTTCAATTCAGGCCCTACGTGAGCCTGAAATGAATTCAATTCAGGCCCGACGAGGGCCTGAAATGTATTCATTTCAGGCCCGAGGTGGGCCTGAAATGTATTCATTTCAAGCCTACCGAGGGCCTGAACTAAATTAACTTCAGGCCCTCGGTAATTTCAGGCCTACCGAGGGCCTGAAGTCATTTTCACTTCAGTCCCTCAGTAGCCCTAAAATGAAATGATTAAACTTTATCAAAAACTAATCATTTCAGGCCATCTATATTACTGTCTTATCTTACTATAGATACTATAGATATTGTCTACAATTCATAACTAAAACTATTACCTGAGAATTTAAAACCTTGCGAGGTTGAATCCCAACTTTCAAATATATTAACCAAAATTCCACGGATATGCTGCAATTCTTGTATGTCCAGGAAAAAACTGAAAGGCGACCCTTTGATCTTCGCAATGTGTCGATCATTTAAAATGTCAAATTCTTCAAAAAATTATTTAAAGTGGCCTAAAACACTGCACCAACGTAATTTTTGTCCAATGTCATCTGAATCCTACAGTTTATATACAGTACAAATTTATTCAGCAAAATAATTTTAACATGTTGACAAACAATGTTGGTTTGACCTAAGCATATCGCTAACATACCTTGGTGGATAATGCCAAGGAAGAAGACGCTGAACCACCTACAGACCTTTTGCCTGACATTATCAAATAAATCCAACGTGCAGAAACCCTAACCCCTTGGTGTATTATGCCGATCAGTCTCCACTTCAACGTTAACACTAAAACCCACCTTAGGATCACACAGAAACGCTTTCGAGCAATGCCTAGGTTTTGGTTGTCCGCAGGGATTCGGGGGATGAGCTCGCGACTATATCACAGCTAGGGCACGTAGGACTGCAAGAAGGCGAGTTCTTGCGCTGAGAGAGGTTGAGAGTGAGCTTTTATCCGAAATGAAGGACTTCCATTTACGTTGTTGCGCTGAGAGAACGGAGAAAATTTCCACTGCTACCCATCCGAACCACAAATTAATATTTTATTGATAAAGTGGTTCGGTTGTCTCGAAACTGTATTTGATAAAGTCATTCTTTGGCGGGAGGGCTATAAAAGTAACTTCACTATATGGGATGCGCCCTTTGGTATAATAGAAACCATGGTACTCCTTTCGGTAATTACGAATAGTTGGATACGCCCTTTGGTAAATTGCCGCCCAGAATATGAAATTTTGCAAGCTCCTCTTGAGCATGATTCTTCTTCAATGTGATGTCATCTCTGGAGGTATAGCAGATTGATGATTAGTTATCTCCTAAATATTCGTGGTTCGATTCCGAGTTAAATGGGACGTACAATAATAGAATGTTGGGCTTCTGAACTGCTCGCCGCGAGTGTTTTCCGATTTTCCTGATAGTCAATGGGAAACTTAGGTGGGCCAAGCCGATCTACTCCAGATTCGATATTATCCAACTTAGTTAATCATTCTTCAGCAAGATGTTAACCCAACTCAGCATATATAGCCTAGTACAAAATACCAATACAGTGCAGGCAGGGCACAAACTTGGACTAGACTTAATACTGGCGCTCAAATCATCTTGGATTCGATTGGATTGAGCACAACCCAAGCTCAAGCTTAGTTTACTCCTCACATTCAATACCAAAAATTCTCCTCCTTTTTTAAAAATAATAAATGAAATTGTTGAAGTACTTTAGCAAAAAAAATTGTATAGAATACTAAATACCTCAATATTATTATTATTTTTCATTCTCTCATTGTCTTTTTTCATTAGTCACACTTCCATTAACAATTCTACACTTCTAATTATGCTCCATAGTATCTTATTTTCTCATGATAATATTCAACTAACTAAGATTGCAAATACTGTATTATTGAGTTCACCGTATAATGATTCAATGGGGCTTATAAATCTCCTAGAGAAAAGTTTCCGAGTTTGAGGATATATTAGTTTTACTAGATGCAGGGCTATCACTAAAGGCTATATGCTCGAGTCCTTTACCAAACGTCTGTTAGATATATTAGATATCTAGTGTGAATGGAAAAGAGGTGGTGAGACTTTAGTCCCACATTGGAATTTTCCATTGAATGGAAAGTGAAGAGGAAAATAAAGGAACTCCCTTGTGAGTGGGGCTTTAGTCCCACATTGGGAGTTTTATGGCAAAATGTTTGGTTTATATTGTTTCACAAGCATGGTAGTTGTGAACAAATGCTAGGGGAGAGGCTCTCTTTCATGCGTGGGTGCGCAGGGGGGTGCAAATCCAGGGCCCGGATTTGTACTGAACCAAGTGAACTCGTGTGCGTGCACGACCCGCGCACGTCGAATGTCCGACCGGTTGAGGCAAAATTTGTCCAAGCAGATGAACCAAAATTTTGCCAAATTGATTTTTGCTCAAATGTAACTGATGCATTAATTTTGATTAATGCGAGATCAGTAACCCCTAGACGTTTGGATCTGGTCGGGTAAATGGCAGTAAATGACGATTAATTTGTCATTATTCGCTGCGGGGGTCTGAGCCTATATAAAGGGGCTGACCGAGAGCAAAAGGGACAGACACAGAGAAATTCTCCTCCAATCCGCTCCACCTCGTTCCCGACCTCCGCTCCGCTGATAGCAGTCGGGTACCTCTTCAATTCGCCACGAGCAACGAGTGCTCCGTTGTGCCCGTCGTCGGCTGTTGTATCCTGAGAGATAGACATCCGTTTGAGCCTCGAAGCACCGCTGGAGGAGGACGAATCTGTTTCAAGGAAACTGCGCATCGCAGGCCTCAGCAACTTCCCGGTCGGGAGACGTCCGACCACTACTCGGGAGATCCCAGTCAGGAAACTTCACTCGGGAATTCCACTCAGCTGCTCGGGGGCTCGCTCGGCCACTCGGGAACTTCACTCGAGAGCTCGCACGATCACTCGGCAATACCGCTCGGGAGCTCACTCGGCCTTCCACTCGGGAGCTCGCTCGGTCACTCGGCAATACCGCTCGATAGCTCACTCGACCTTCCACTCGGGAGCTCGCTCGGCCACTCGGCAATACCGCTCGGAAGCTCATTCGGCCTTCCGCTCGGGAGCTCACTCGGCCACTCGGGAGCTCACTCGGCCATTTCGCTCGGGAGATTGCAGACTGCAGTTTGGAGCTCGGGCCACTCAACAGAGATAAGTTGGAATTAATTTTATAATTTCAATTTAGTATAAAAACTCGGAAATATCCTCCAACAACGTCTAAATCAAACAAATCAACTACTAGTATGTCTCTATGATTCAACATCAAATCCAATTGACAATGTGGTTCCACGGCTTGATCGCCATGCTCATGTTCAAATGGGAAGTGCCCCAGGATTATGATACAACGAAAGAGTAACTAATTATCATCTTAGACATCCGCAGTTCGATCCTCAGCTACAGCGTATTTTGCAAGAATTTTTCCTCCAAATGAGACGTGAACCTTAGAACGCTGAACTTCTGAACCGCCCGCCGCGAGTACTTCTCAATTTACCCTGACAATCGGTGAAAAATTACTATAAGATTAGACCGGTTGTCCGAGATTAAAAAAAACTTATTAATTATTTTTTTAATCTCCATGCTCAAGTTCAAATGACAACATTTTTTACTAGTATGAGCCAGTCAGGCGCGTGCTCATGCTGAAGCCGTGCTCCCATTGGATTGGGGTCATGAACAACTCATTGCAGGTCTAGTTCAGTCTTGCACTCTTGCTCAATCTAGGATTTGAAAAGCTCTACAGAGACAGAGTCATACATCTTCTCTCCTACTTCCTCCTCGACACCAATGAATAATAACTAAGCAGAACAAAATAAGTAATAGCACAGAGGAGCCCATAAACACTGTTTTCAGCAAATAGACTCGTGACTGATAACTTTGGATTGCATCATATAAAGGACCATTTTCTTTCATGCAAAGGTGGTGGTGAACCATCTTTTGGTGCCTTGTGGAGTGAGAGAACCATCAAGCTTATATAGTGTGGTGGACAGGACAACTGCCACTGTGGCTAGGGAATGGTCAACTCTAATCTGGTCCATATGCACAGCCAACTTCTTTTGCAAGCTGGGAATAAGATGACTTGATGAACTTGCTTGCCCATCTTTCTCAATTATTAGGTTTCTAATCGTCTGCAAACTCAGAATTGTGTTGTTGCTTCCAATCAACAGCTTGCTTGTTTTTTGGTTTCCAAGTTAATTAATCTCATGTTCCGTTTGAACTAGGAGACACTGGTCCACCTTGTCTGTGGAGATTGCGATGTTGTTGGCAATTAGATGACTGGTTACATCAAATAAAGCTTCTTCCTTTCATCTTCATCTAACTTTTGAGTCCAGCTCAAGATAATTGATTTGAGGACTGACAAACTCCTTTTTCACACTGATTCTCCCTTGGCAAACAAGCAGAGTTTGGTAACAAGGAAAAGTTGTGAGAATTTTGTAATGATAACAACATGAAAAAATCTTGAGACAATGTCGAACAGATCGACTTGATCTGTTTGTGAACACGATTTTAAAGTTATAAAATATAGTTAGATTGGACTCCAATATAAAAGACTATGACAAGAAACCGTTGAATAGCATTCATAACACATCATAACATAATACAAAGTTGAGTTATTAGAGGGACATACTTTTTTTTAATAAACTTAATCGGGAAGAGCTTTTTTTTAACAAGTGGAGAGTTATATACTAGCCGTGGATTGAATTTAGCTGGGCTAGTTAGGGTTACATCAAGTGTTAGATTAGTTATCACGAGCTGGAACCTAAATTATATCTAAGTTATAGCAAGATCAAGTAGGCTCTAGTGTATGATTTTGCTAAAGTAGAGTTTAATAAATTCAAACCTTGAATCACTGGGATTGGGGTTTAGGAAGTGAGCCTAGCTCCATCGAGCATCAATGGGTTGATTGTTGATCACGTGTGAAGAGAATGTTTCCATTTTCCTTCTGAGATATCAGCCTTAAGTGATGAGTAAATCAAGTTGGGTGCCACCATCTTTTATGTTGATTGTAAGGTATGTTGGATGAAATGGTTATACTACAATAGATTTTGACGATAGGAGTGAGTGTTGGCAAGATGGTTAATTGGGCATTGATGCCAAACAGCAAATTCTATAAGCTGGGAGTGCAAATGGTTGTACTTTTGCACCCTCTACAACATGTTTGATTAAATAGCTACATGAGATCATGAATAACCAGAGCAACAGAGTCTCTACTATCCAGCTACGAGATGTACCATGTCCACAATAGTTGTTAGTGAATTGGTACAAATAATATGAAGAATTGTTACCAAGAAACTTATTGCTTCTTCTACTTGATTCGTGTATATGTTTAGTCAAGTGGTTCACCCATACCATGCTTGTCTTATGAATTAGTAGCAATAATATTTTATTTTGATACATGAAAACATCCATTAGGTACCATATGATATGGGATGTGAAAGATTATCATGATATATAGTGATGTTTGTTAGCTGTGGTGGTGTGACAATTGTTGAAAGCATATGTGGTTCGTATGTTAGTAGTGCATGGTGATGACATTACATGTATATATGTGCAGTATTGATATACCAAGTGAAAGAATAGGTGTTATACCCAGGTTGAGCCACTTAAGATATGTTTCCACATAAAAATAATTAAACTAGAACATACCAAAAGGATTGGGCTACTGAGCAAGCATGTAGAGCACCCCTTCATCTGCTCATCACCACAAGCCATCCTTTAAATGCACACCAAACTTCAAGCAACGGCTCAACGGAATTCCGAAACACAAGAACCTTCATAAGAAATTAGTGCAACAGAACGCAAAGTTGGATAAATTTTCCATTGCCAAATATATTATTTATTTAAAAGCCTTTAGTTACAAGCAAGATGCTAGAATTTAATATACACGTAATAAAATAATGGGGTGTTGAAGGATACGTGTTGGAAAGCTAAGCATAATATTTAGGGGAAGAACCTCTCGTCTCCTCGAATGGCTACTGCTTACAAGGGCATTAGTCTTCTGTACTTGAAATAGCATAAGAACAAACAGAAAATAATTACGCCGGTCACTCCAGTGATCACCAAGGTCCACTGGAATGCAGATGGTACTTCAAATAAAGTAATCTCAAAGTTCATACCAAATATCCCGGCAACAACTCCAAAGATCGCAACGACAAATGTGGCGGTAGTTAGTAGTAGCTCAAACTGGATCAATTGATTACGCACAGTGTCCTAAAGAAGAGGCAAGTCACAGGAAGCAATAAAACATCGTGGATATGCCAAATCAATGACTCCAGAGAAAAATACATCCAAGAAACAACTGTTGATGAAATATCACCAATTAAACTAGCAATAAACACATTGTAACGGCTTTAATAAACTTTAAACCACATCTCTATAGAATGTTCGCATTACAAAAGACTTAATTTTTCTGTGTTTGTAAAGAAAACTATCACCCACTGACTAGATAGAACTAAAATAACTCAAAGCTAAACGTAGGTTAACAAGTGCAGGAATATACATTCTTTATTTTGCTACTATGCTACTTTTTAGCAATGCACATGAGCACCACAAATAATCATATGATGTTAAACATCAATAAGAGCAAATAAGCATACATGAGTATGTATCATGATATCAAAATAATAAACACTAGATAAAGTTAGAAAAACTAAGTTAAAACTTAAACCTTATCACTCCCCCTTTACTAGAGGGTAAAGTGAAGCAAAAGAGTATCATAAAGGTCTCACTGTCATCATAATATCAAAACATATCGTCAACAGAATATATGGTGAAATTAAATCATACAAGATAAACTTTTACACAACTATCACACAATATAGAAACCTTCGTACACAAGTGAAAAAGGGCAATACTTCCATAAATAAATACCATGAATAGCTAACCAAATAGTTACATTCAAGTACAGCATGTAAATAAAAATCAAAGACACAACACAATCACAAAACAAAAACAAGTGCATCACACGTCCGATATCTAAATGAAATAGGTCTCAGGACAACAAATCATATAACCAAAAAGACCCTCCTCCCATCATACAAAGATATGTAAGAATCTTTTGATATTTTGCTATTACAGCTACTTGGTTGGCGTCAGTTGTATTAAAATGTTCATCCATGTGCCATCCAAGCTATTGAAATTAGGTTGATAACATAGCACCTCATCTATCCTTGGGCAACAACGTGATTCCTCCTCTTTTTCTTCTAGTGCTTGTGCACCCTCAACCTCTTCCATTTGTATAACTTATTAAGGCTAGTTATCTTTCCATACTAAGGTGTCATCCGATCTGGTCGTGCCTTTAAGTTTCATATTTGTTAGTCTAGTCTTAGCACTGTCTTAGAGGTGGGTTACATCACCAAAGGTCAGTACATGGCTCTGGAGAAATATGATGATATGACAACACAGCATATGAACTTTCCTGTGCTGGAGTGGTCTCTAGCATCCAGGCATGGATTCATATAAAAGTAAACCAAAGTTTATGTCAAAATATTTTGCTAATGCATACATGATAAATACACATATAGGTGATATTAGTCAAATCCCTAGAAGTGGAGGGTAAAATGATAAAGCATGACATGATTAGGTTGAATATCTAATGAGTGTTGGGCTTTGGCAATCTAGTTGAAAGGGCTATCTGTGCATTGAAATTTGAACTTCTTCTTGAGTGAAACTTTGGAGGCAAGGGGGCTATTCAGTTCGAACTTTGGATAAATACAAAATTAATTCTTGGAATCAGGGATTCCAATAAATGTATTATTAAGGATTGAAGGAGAAGCCATGATCTCCCTCTCCAACACATACATAATGCCTTTGTTATTCTCACTAGCTCTATATGAATGTAGGAGTTCTCACGGCTATAAGAAGGGAAGGATTAAATTATTAAAATATGTAAAGTTGTTTAGATGATAGTAACTAATAATGCAGTTGGCATTAGATAGTTCTCATAATTTACCAGCCAACATAGTCAAAATCTATGCTTCCAGTAAATTATTGATAACTTCAATTTCTATATTTTCTCACATTGTCAATGGGAATATTGGTGCTCTACTCGGTGTTAGTGTTGTCTGACATTTGTAGGTGAGATGCAGATGGATAAGTTTGAAGATCATAACTACATATCAACATCTTGCTAAGTTCTTCATCCAACTTAGTCTAGCATTTTTTATGTTGAATTCCAAGCTAGGTGCCCTTGAGGGTTGTTAAAATATATATATAATAATACCACATGAATTATTTTGTTGCTTTTTCATGTATTTCTAGACTTTATAAGATACACCTTTACACCTTACATATTGAATATTATTTCTTCCTCTATCAACTGATTGTATCCAAGTTATATCTTTCACAAAGGTGGAACTTATGCCACAGACCAATAGAAGTAATTTCGGAATGTGAAAATGCCTCTTTTCTTCTTGTTCATTGTTGTTATTCGTGATTGATTACAAATACCACTAGCCAGGATATCTTCAACAAAAATACCTATATATATTTATGAACAGATAAGCAATTACTTTCATCATCTTAAATCAAGACTGAGCGTACCAGCTGAATGTTAATGAAATCCTCAGTGTCATCAATATACTCTTTCAACTGAAAATGTGCAAGAGAACAAATGTTTAGTTACTCAAATATATACAAGAGAGATCACCATAGAATAACTGCTTACTGAGGTCAGTTTGTTCAGTGTGCTATCAATGACCACGAAATAAGCTTCCAATAACATTTCCAATTCCTCTATGTTCTCGGTAATGGTGCTGGAACTTTTCATACTGTCACGTCGGCTCCTTGCAATACTTAAAGTCTTCTCAAGCTTATGAGAGTCAGGTGGCGAAGAAACAGGTGAAACTGGAGCAGAAACTGACACACCAGCAGCAGCCAAATTGAACCCATGGAATGATTGATCACCAAAAAAAGATGCTTCCGTCCGCCTTTTCTTCTCTGTGAGATACATTTCAGCCATATCACCATCATCATCCATCAGTTGTTCTATTTCATCTCTGACCTATAGAAAGTTCAGTGTCCAATCAGGAGCGAATGATCCTATAAAATTAATAAGAGGCTAATAGCTTCTTGGTATACCTTTTGAACTCTCCGAGTTAAGGCCACAAGCCTGCTCTTCAACCGACGAACCTTTTCCAAGTTAAGGGTACTGATTTTAGATGTCAACTCATCCAACAATGGATATGCCTCAATTTCTAATTCTTCTGCCTAAAAATTCATCCAACAATGGATATGCCTCAATTTCTAATTCTTCTGCCTAAACATTTGCACTTTTCATAGACAAGATCAGTACCAATTTAAACACAGAAATGAGGATACATAATTAGTTATAACATTAGGCTACGCATGTTCATTTGAGAAAAACCATAAACTTAGATACCTGAAAGAGCTCAGGAAACTGAAAAAAATAAATAGTAAAAAACTGAACCAACTGACTTATATATGCTTGGCGTAGAACTTATCATCCACTAATTGGGAACATAAATTAGGTTGCCATTTCTATGAAAAATCTCCAAAAGATCAAGAAGAATCTGGATGGCAAAAAAGTGTCCAAAACACAATTCAACAGGTTCAGATTTATTCATGACCGCATTTTGAAGGTATACTAACTATAGAAGTTATACAATTTGTAGCACGATTACATATAAGATGTTTGGTCAGTTCAGTCAGTTGGAACGAATTAGGTAATTTTTTTAAGGAGCTAGGGATAATAGATTTCTCTTCTCTTTTCTCTGTCTCATTCACACGCATGCAACATCATTCCTCCAAGCCACTACACACACCCTCTCTCTCTCCCTCTCTCTCACTCTCTTCTTCTTCTTCTTCTTCTTCTTCTTCCTCTCTTCCAGCACCAACAAAATGATGAACCAGGTAACAAGTAAACCTAGGGTGACCGGCCCGACCCCACAGAAGTTTCCCACTGGCCGCTAGGGTAAATCAGGAAGTGCTCATGGCGGGTGGTCTAGAAGCCCAACATCCCAGGGTTCGCGCCCCATTTGGAGGAAAAATTTCTGTCGAACCGCGGATACCTGGGATGATGATTAGTCGTCCTGTCGCTGCACCAATGGCGCGAACCCTGGGACGCCAGGCTTTTGGACCGTCCGCTGCGAACCCTTCCCAATTTACCTTAGCGGCTGGTGGAAAACTTCTGTGGGGCCAAGCCGGTCGCTCCAGGTTCGCCTGTTACCTGGTTAATCATTTTTTTTTCTTCCAGCACCAACACTTCTCCTCCCTCTCCATTCTTCTCCTTTCTTCCTCTTCCAGCAATAGCAACAAACCAGCATCGCAGAATCGCCCCCCGCGGCAACCAACACCACTTTGTTCCCCAACCAGCAATTTTCCTCTTATTCCTCCCTTATTGCTGCCCTTCCCATGTGATATCATTATACCAGCAATGCACCGTCGCTGCACCTCTGCCTTCCTCTCTTTCTCTCTCATTTTCTGTGTCCACGGTCATCAGCCCTCTTTTTTTGATGCCCACAACTAGCTGCTTCAGTTGCTTTTGCCCAAACCGAGGAGAACCCTTGATGTTTCTCATTTTCTGAGCCTCTCAATGTGAATGAGGTCATTATTAGTACGTTAGTCAAAAATGAAGGGATCTCTATGCGAAAACATCACATACACGCAACGGAAAATAGGATCCCTCGAGTGATCCATGCGAAAAACTCATACGAAATTTCTATTTAAAGGATTATACCTTTGGAGAGTGCCCTTCGCTTATCCCGCTAGTCCTTTGGTTCGCCGGATCTCTTGCACGTTCAGAATGTCCGTGCCTCTAATAGTATCCACACGAATACGATTATGCCTCGGAAAAGAATCACCTAAATTGTGCTAGCAACTTTGGGATGGTTCACAAAGCACAAAAATCAAAAACCCACCAAAGGGGTTTCGGCCAATCAAGAGGGAGAGAAGGAAGAAGGAGAGAGACACCACTAGTCAATTTCGAAAATTGACATGGAACTTATATATTCATCCACTGAATACAAAGAGTTTTTGACCCTTGAGCTTCCCCTCCTATTAATGCCAATAAACCTCAATGAATACCAAAATCTCTTGGTATTTATTTTAGCTTTGCATCTTCTCTTCATCCAATTAAGAGAATGACTCTTGGTCTTCCTCTAATAATAATATTCATTAACCTTTTAATGAATATTATTTATTCTCAAGTGGTTAAGTCTAATCTAAATGAGTTTAACTCGGATTAGACTCAATCCCTCAATCCAATTGGATTCAGTTGAGTCTAACTCAATTAATCCAATTTCGGATCACAATTTAGTCGAACTAATTTAATTTATCTCCGAGACATCGTGTCCTTTGTATGTAACACAATAGATTATCGTAACGTTGACAATGTATCTAAACCACTTTAGATAGATAAACAATGAGCAGCATCTAGCAATGCATCATTGTTACCCAAGTGACGAGAATGTCGAGATCCGACATAACCATTTCGTGACTATTATAATGTATGACTTTATCTTTCTATTCTAGATATCTAGATTGATCAATAAGGCATAGACTGTGTCATCCTCTAATTAATCTTTGTGTTTCTTGATCCCAAGTAGACTCATTCAACCAAATGAGCTCAATATCTCATATTGACTCATTTGAGCATCGTCATGCATTTTAGTAATCATATTCGATCAAGAGGCCCACAGATATCACTCCTATCTATGGGAGGGATAGATCACATCTACATCACTCACATCCCTCCGCATAATTTGTTACATACCCAATGATCGCCTTTATAGTTTACCTTGTTACGGGTGACATTTGACGATACCAAAGTACATAACTCCTTATGTAAGGAACCATAGTGACTCAGGTCTAAGGAATATTCATATCGATAGTCAATAAGAAAGTTTATGACACTCATATAACGATCCATGAAACTTCCTCATGACAGATTAATTCTGTATATATTCTTTAATATATATTCATGTGTCAATTTGATATCCATATCCATGACTTGTGAGATCAAGTCATCAATTGACCTATATGCTAGTCTCTACGCATTAATATTGTCCTTGAATATTAATGCTTGACTAGGAATAGTTAAGAGTAGTGTTCTCTACATCATCTCACTATCAATTCAACTAATTGATATAATGTAGATTAAAACCACTACCCAAGGACATTATTATACTTATTCATTTGGCACAAACATGAAGTAAATATAATAACCAAAATTTGCCTTTATTAATAGAATATGATACAAAATGTTCCCTGGTCAATCATTTTATAATTGACTCTAGGGCTAATACTAACAAATAAAAGGTATGAATTAGTGTAAAATGAGTAATTGATATTGGTAAATAATCATAGATTGATATTAGAAATAATAATTATTTCAGATTAATTATGATGTGTTATTTAGGTTCGATTTGGCTGAGTGTTTCGTATCAGCCAAACACCTCCCTATTCCATCAATAGGGAAAAATTATAAGGAAATATTTAAATTTATATATTGTGTTTTAGGCTAACTTGTCTAGAATGGAAGAAAAACTATGGTTCAATAGTAGGGGTTTTGTGTGGGAATTAGAATTATATCGAGATAGCCGATCAAAATTTAATCCATCGACTTTGAATTTTAGTTAATTTATAGATTTTCATATTATTATCATTATTAGATATTTATTTTGTGTCTTTTGAATTATTTTTCATATTGTACTTGTAGATACAAGTTCAACTCCGCCTGTGACGACCTAGTCATGGCCGGTCCCAAGCCCGGATAAAGGAGGAGGGTTGCGTTAGGTTGCCAGCCAGCGTAAAAAAACTATGGCAAATACTCAATGAATGGATCCATTAAAGTATTATGCTAATGCTAGGATGTTCCCCGGAAGGAACGCGTTGCAGGGTCCGACTGTAACGTCTCGGCAAGGACCGCTACATCTCCAGAACCCGGGTGTAGTGCTAAATATGCAAGGGTTCGCGTTGCAGGGTCCGACTGTAACGTCTCGGCAAGGACCGCTACATCTCCATGAGAACTTGGGTGTAGTGTTAAATAGGCAAGAGTTCTCACACCATAGGTGGACTAAGAATAAACATTATAAGAAAAGTAATAGTCTCAGATTTGGAACATGGAATATAGGAACTCTCACTGGTAAAACAATGGAGGTAGTAGATACAATGATTAGGAGAAAAATTAGTATTTTGTGTGTGCAAGAGACAAAATGGGTAGGTGAGAAGGCAAAAATGATAGAGAACTCGGGTTTTAAGTTATGGTATACAGGAAAGAGTAAAACAAGAAATGGAGTGGGTATTTTTGTAGATAGTTCTTTAAAAGATGAAGTTGTTGGTGTAGTTAGAAAGGGGGATAGAATTATAGCTCTCAAGATAGTAGTGGCGAAAGAAGTTGTGAACGTAATTAGCATATATGCACCTCAAGTAGGATTAGATGAAGAAACTAAATCAAGATTTTGGAGCGATTTAGATGAGGTATTACAAAACATTCCGCCAAATGAAATGATTTTAATAGGAGGCGATCTAAATGGACATGTCGGAGCGAAAAATGAAGAATATGAGAGAGTACATGGGGGTTATGGGTTTGGAACAAGAAATGAAGAAGGAAAAACTATATTGGATTTTGCGATAGCATATGACCTTATACTAGCTAATACATTTTTTAAGAAAAAAGAAGAACACTTGATCACATTCAAAAGTGGGAATAATAAATCACAAATTGATTATTTTATGGTTAGGAAGAGAGATAGGAAGATTTGTAAAGATTGTAAGGTTATCCCTGGAGAAAGCTTAACTACCCAACATAGATTAGTAGTGTTAGATATACGCCTTAGTTATAATATCAATAGAGGAAAAATATACACGACTCCTAGAATTAAGTGGTGGAAGTTAAAGGATGGGAAGCAAAACATATTGAAGGAGAAGGTAGGAATACAAGCATTAGATGAAATATATAGCGACTCTAATACGACATGGGATAAGATGGTATCAAAGTTGAAAATAGTAGCTAAGGATGTACTCGGTGAGTCAAAGGGGCATGCACCACCAAGGAAGGAATCTTGGTGGTGGAATGAGAAAGTACAAGAGAAAGTGAAAGAAAAACGAATAGCTTATAAGGAATTATATATTTGTAAGAACGAGGAAAACTTAAAAAAATATACAATAGCCAAGAAAGAGGCTAAGAAAGCAGTGAATGAAGTAAAAAATAAAACTTTTGAACGATTATATCAAAATTTAGATACAAAAGAAGGGGAAAGAGACATTTATAAAATAGCTAAAGCAAGAGAAAGGAAAACAAGAGACCTTAGTCAAATAAGATGTATTAAAGATGAATGCGATAGAGTACTAGTAAATGATAGCGAAATAAAAGAGCGGTGGAAGATTTACTTTCATCAACTTTTTAATGAAAGTTTAGGGGACCAACTTGACTTAGGCAATTTAAGTATTTCAAATGAGTATAGAAATTTTAATTTTCATCGGAGAATTCAAACTTCAGAAGTAGAACAAGCTTTGAAAGGGATGCAAAATGGAAAGGCCGTGGAACCGGATGATATCCCAATAGAGGTATGGAAATGTTTAGGGAAAAAAGGTATTGAATGGCTTACAAAATTATTTAATTTAATATTGAAAACAAAAAAAATGCCTAATCAATGGAGGGTAAGTAGTCTAGTTCCCTTATATAAGAACAAAGGAGACATACAAAATTGTGCAAACTATAGGGGTATTAAATTAATGAGTCATACCATGAAACTTTGGGAAAGAGTAATAGAAAAAAGATTGAGGAAGGAGACCACGGTAACCGAAAATCAATTTGGGTTCATGCCTGGAAGGTCGACAATAGAAGCTATACATCTTCTTAGGCAATTAATTGAAAAATATCGGGAGCAAAAGAAAGATCTACACATGGTATTTATTGATTTAGAAAAAGCTTATGATAGGGTACCAAGAGAAATTATATGGAGAATTCTAGAAAAGAGAGGCGTTAGCGTAACATATATTGACCTAATTAAAGATATGTATGAAGATGTAACGACTAGAGTGAAGACTTCAGGTGGATTGACTGAAGCATTTCCAATAAGGATAGGGTTACATCAAGGATCAGCTTTAAGTCCCTATCTTTTTACACTAATCATGGATGAACTCACTAGGCACATTCAAGATACAGTGCCATGGTGCATGTTGTTTGCAGATGATATTGTTTTGATAGATGAGACACGTGAAGGAGTAAATGCTAAACTAGAATCTTGGCGGGAAACTCTAGAAATGAAAGGTTTTAGGCTTAGTAGAGTAAAGACTGAATATATGGAATTTAAGTTTAGCAATGCTAGACGTAGTGAAACAATTGTTAAGATAGGAGATGATGAGTTGTCTAAAATCGAGAACTTTAAGTATTTAGGATCGTTCTTGCAAAGTGATGGAGGAATTGAGAGAGATGTCTTACATAGAATACAAGCAGGATGGTTGAAATGGAGATTAGCATCGGGTGTCTTATGTGATCGTAAAGTACCTCTAAAACTTAAAGGGAAGTTCTACAAAACGGCAGTTAGACCTGCTATGTTATATGGTGCTGAATGTTGGGCTATGACTCGAGCACATGAGCAAAAGATGAAAGTTGCAGAGATGAGGATGTTAAGGTGGATGTGTGGACATACGAGGATGGATAGAATAAGGAATGAGAGTATTAGAGAGAAAGTCGGAGTTGCATCTATTGAAGAAAAACTTCGGGAGACACGTTTGAGATGGTACGGACATGTACTTAGAAGACCAATAAATGCCCCTGTTAGACGATGTGAAACTATGATAAATACGCACATTAAAAGAGGGAGAGGAAGACCAAAAAAGACTTGGTTGGCAACAATAAAACAAGATAAATTTTATTTAAATCTAGATGATGATATAGTAGGGGATAGAACTCAATGGCGTAAAAGGATCCATATAGCCGACCCCACCTAGTGGGATAAGGCTTTGTTGTTGTTGTTGTTGTTGTTGTACTTGTAGATACAAGTTCAAGTAGCACGAGCTGATTTATAGGCCCTCGGAGCTTGCTTTTTGTTGTACATAAAGGTAAGTAAAATCTATCCTCTGAGTCCGACTCCTAAATATTTTATTGTGCATAAATAAATTGATAAAATGAATTGCAAATAATATTAAAATAGAGAAATGGGCTTGAAAATAAACTATTGGAGGCTAAATAAATTGAAGATTACATATATTCTTCTCGGTTGTTTCATCCCTCAAGGGTATGGAAATGCATATAAGGAGTTATCTAGAATTCGACATTGCGACAATAGTAAAATATCATAATCGCTTTCTCCACTAACTATTGATGCTAAGAGCACAACATTAAGTTCAATGTTTTGATGTATGACTAAGGTTAAAGTTAGGTTTGTGGAGATCTAACAAGTTATGTCAAGTGAGCAGGAGCGAGTTACTTGACAAATGGCAAAATCCTAATAAAGCTAGGCAAGTAAAGCTCTGGTTGGGAACCAGACAGTGATTAAGTCTTAGTCGAGCTAAACAAAATTAGACAGGAGCTAATCTTGGTTGGGAACCAAACAAGAAAGTCCTAGTTGGGAACTAGGTGAAACAAGAGAGTAAGCTGAGAGTTAAAGTCTTGACAAACAAGTCCAATTGAAGTAAGCTAGAGCTAAAGCTTTGACAAACAAGTCCAAGTGGAGTAAGCTGGGAGCTAAAGCTTAGCAAATAAGTCCAAGTGAAATCAGCTGGGAGCCGAGGCTTGGGAAATCACACTAGATGAGTGGAGTTGGACATCTAGTTAAGTAAGTGCGAGTGACTAAACATTTCTATCATACTCCTTACGCGTAACCCAGGGAAGCAAAGTTTGACGGTTTCAGGCGACTGGCTGATGATAAATATCAACGAGCAAAATTGGAGGGTCTAGGCAACCGTAGCTGGGTCGGGGCGACCAGAGCGTACAAGCGACCATAGCTGCTTTCAGGCGACCGATAGAAGATGTTATCCAGTGAACTGAACGAGTTGGGTCAAGATCAGGTTTGACCCCTCTCCAGCGACCGCAGGGTCTCTGGTCTACCGGAGAACGCGGTTAACATTATCTATTGGATAAACATTGCAGCTACGTTAGTAGTGTCCAAGCGACCGAGGAGTCTTAGGTCGACCAGCGCTTGTCGCGTCAGCAACAAAAGGAGGGTTATATAAGGTGTCCCGAGGCAAAGCTTTCAGATCATCCCTTTCCATTTCTTGTGCTATTGTGCTCGTGCTCTAGTGCTCTCATGATCTCTGTGTTGTAGCAACGACACGCTGCAACTTGCATTTCATTTCCAATCAGCAGCACCTAGTATAATAATCTTTCTTCTCTCGTGTTGCCATATTGTTTGGTTGTGTGCTTAAAGTTTTTATATTCTTTTTGTTTGGTCAGGTTTCTTCACCTCCAGAGACTTTTTGGAAAGGAGAAATTAAAAATAAGAATTAATTTTTTATAATTGTTGTGTGTGCCTATTTCTACTCCGATTGATAATCTACTATACAACTTTTGCATGCTTACATTGTATTATTTCCATTAATTAAAATCTGTGCTAAGTTAACTTTAATATTATTTCCACTATGCTACTTTGCTTTTAGTTATTTTCAGTTATTGTCGGGAAGTAAAATTCTAAACACTATTCACCCCTCTCTAGCATTGAGTTTGATCCTACACTAACATCCAAAAAGAGGTTAAGATGTACTATCGTCACACCTAAAAATTGTGAGAATGCAAAAATAACAAAATTGTGAGAATTCCATTGTCTAACATGATTCGTGATAATACAAGTTTGAAATACAATTGGAAAAAAAAATACTAAGGAAGAGATAGAGCAAAAGAACAAACAACAAGGGAGCAATCTACGCGAGGATCTAAACTTTGATAATGATTAGAAGAATTCATCTATCAGACTCGTCGTAACACCTATAATTGAAGCCATTACATTAAAACCTCTCTGTGAGCCTCTATCATCTACAACAATCTTTACTTCCATCATTCAAGAGAACAAAACAACAATACTATTGAAATCACTTCTAGTCAAGGAAAATAAGTCATAAGAGGTTCGGCGCTATAGCTCAATGATAGCATGGTTTAGAATATTTTTTCATCATAACTCAATGAGAACTCAATGCAAGACAAAGAAAATGAAGATTTGTATGCTATCATTCTTACATATAGTGACCTTAATAGTTACTAAAGAAAATATTTGTATGCTCATGAACTCTCAACAAAGACTTGACACAATACACCTCAACACCAAAGGAATTTTAAGCATATCTATTCGAGAAGGAAGAATCTTAGAACTTAGAAGGACTTTTGTCTATTGTAAATTCATTAAAGGAGGTATCAATTGGTCAATAAGAAGACATTTTATGCAAGTCATTGAAAGAAAGAAAAAAAAAATCAACGTCCTACCAAAAAAATACCGTCACAATTAAATGTGTCAATTCTACATCCAATTTCCAAATCAATGGCAGCACGAAAAAAGCATACTCTTTATATATGTGAATTATGCATCCACTTAAAAACAATCTCAAAAACCTAATTTTTGCATCAGTTACAATTCTGGCAAGTTCCGTCCCGTCTAAGCGAGATGGAGAAAGAGCAAAAAATCAAACAAAATTGAAGCCTTAAATTGGTTTATCAGAATCGTGACACCATATACTAGATACTGAACATGGAATCGAATCGCAAAAGCAACAGAAAAGGACCCGAGAATTGGAGAAAGTACAGAACCTGTGCGTCGAGAAAAGTGCAGGCGGCATCGAGGGCGACCTCGAGAGCCCTGAACTCGAAGGGCAGGTCATCAGGCGAAGGCGCCCCGCCGGAGAGCACCTCGGCGTTGCCGGCCGCTAGGCGCCGTTGGAGCTCAACCACGTACTGTAGTACGTAACTGTCTAGGGAGTTAAGGAGAAGGACCTCATCAGCGGTGATGATGCATCGGATCTGCTCGAGGTTGACGACGATGGCTTTCTCGCGGCCGAGGATGGTGGAGGGGTAGACGAAGAGGGGGTCGAGAAGGCGGAGGTCGCGGGCGGGAAGGTCACAGCGTCGCATCATGGTGAACTTATCGACCTCGATGACCTGTGAGTTGCTGGTGGCGGCGTCGATGCGAATCCAGGAGCGGAGGCTCTGTCCGCGCTTCTTGAGGCCGGAGAAATCGACGCCCTGGAAGAGAGGGCGGCGGCCGGGGATGGGCTCGCGGGACCTGGAGGTGGAAGATGGCTTCCGGGGTAGGAGCCGTTCGCGGAGCTCCGCCATCTGAGTGAAAGAAGACGAAGGCGATGGTGTCGGATTTAATTATTTGCAAGGAAACAAGACGTGGTGGTGGCGCAATCAATGGTTAATACTTTCCACTGATTTTTCCAAACCGGACATTTTCTTTTATACCGTTACATCATTATCTCGGAACTAATCAACCGTTTTTGTGTCCACTTATTCTGGTTTGATCTGCAACGGTTCGAAGGTCATTGGACCGGGCCGAAAATAGAATGACATCTGCTGTGTACCGAAATGCTACGTCGCGGATTCGCGCCTGTATAGATCCGGGCACTTGGATTATTCCAGACGTATAATTATTTTATTTTATTTTTTTTTAAAAATATTTTATATATTTAAAATTTAAAATTCTATAATTTAGATATTCAATTATAATAAATTTAAATCAATAATGTTTTCCTTCTAGCGTTCATACTTCACTTTTGGTTATTATGTTATAATATTCAAAATTAAAAAATTTAGAGGTTATCAGAGTGTATCATAAGTATTTAGAATTTAAAATTTTACGATTTAAAAATTTGATGTTAATGAGTTTAAATTAATAAAAAAATTTCTCTATAATTTAAACTTCCTTTTAAGATAAATTTTTTTAAATTCTCAAGGAGATATTATAAGATTAAATAATTGTTTAAGTAAAAAAAATTATATATTGAAAAAAAAAATAAAAAAAACAAAGGATCTAGGCACCTTGGGTGGCATGAAACAGATTTTTTTTTAGTTTTTTATAAATTTTTTGAGGTATATTTATGGTTTAAGATTTTAAAATTTAAGAGTAAGATTATAGTTGATCTAAGCAAATGAAAATTTTCTTCTAAGATTCAATCTTACTTCTTTAATTACGGTGTTCAAAATAAAAAATTTTAGATACTTACAAAATATATTATATGTATTTAGCATTTAAAATTTAGAAATTGAGTTACAGTAAATTTAAGCTAGTAAAATTTTCTTCTAGAGTTTAGTCTTCTATCTTAGATTATAATATTCAAAATTAAAAAAAACTATTTATATTTGAGAGAATTTTGATTTTTTTAAAAAATAATAAACAAATAAATTTAAGGCCAACCTCTTATAACAACCTCAGTGTGTGTGGTGTGTGATGTGGTGTATATATATATATATATATTATATTTTATATATATATATATATATATATATATATATATATATAGCTCCTGTAATCGACGTCCGATGTGGATATCTGACATATCTAAATTTTTTTATCATTTTCTTATCTGTATATAATAATTATTTTTTTCTCAAGTATGCAATGTTAGAGCTAATCTTTAAAAATCAACATCAGTGTTGAATTTTTTTTTAAAAAAAACCAACACCAACATTAGAGTTGGTCTTTAAAATCAACACCAACATGAAACTAGTCTTCAAAGATAAAAACCAACACCAAATGTTGAAATTGATATTTAAAGATCAACTCCAAAGAGTTGATCTTTAAAGAGATCAACTCCATTTTGTAGTTGGTCTTTAAAGAGACCAATTCCCGTATAGAGCTGATCTAGTCGAGCTGATCTTTTTAAAGACCAAGCTCATTTTTAAAGACCAACACACTAGAGTTAGCTTTTAAAGATCGACACTAACAGTGGAGCTAATTTTTTGGTATTGGTTTTTAGAAACTAATACCATATTTATATAACTTTGTAGAGATCAGTATCACTCTGCATGCAGGAGAGAGCAAAGAACTGTTGCATGCAGTAAGAGAGGGATTAAAAATTTAGATTTTGACTGTGTCAAAAGCACATGTTAAACATCGTCCATAAAAATTCATATAAAGATATGCAGGCTATCATTTCTCTCTCTGTTTATATATATATATATTTTTTGCTTGAATTCTTGTGTGTTTAATCAATATTTTCTTAAATCTTACATGTATATAGTATATCTTGTGAATAAAAATTTTTATATTAAACATTATAACCAAAAGGAAAGTCTGAACACCTATAGCAAAATTTTTATTAGCTTATACCCACTGTAATCCAACTCATAAATCCTAAAATTTTAAATCCTAAATACATATAACATATGAGTATCTATAATTTTTATCTTTAACACTATAACTTGAGATATTTGATCTTGAATACTATAACCCAAGAGGAAAGCCTAAACCATAGTGGAAAAATTTATTAGCTTAAATTCACTATAACTCAATTTCTAAATCCTAAAATCTTAAACCCTAAATACATATAATATGTTCTAAAAATTTTTAAAAAAATACATAAAAGGGTTATTGTACACCTAGATTGAATCTAGGTATACAATAATAATGAGTTTGCAGTATATTATTATTATTATTATTATTTAAACTTATCATGTGCAACTGTGCGTGCGTGACTGTGCGACACTGTGATGGCGCCTAAATTATTTTTTTTAATTAAAATTTTCATAAATTTTAAATCTTAAATATATATAATATATTCCATAAACATCTAAAATTTTTTATCATAAATATGATAATCTAAGAGAGATGCATATCCAGAGAAAAAATCTTATTTACTTAAACTCACTATAACTCAACGGTAAATTACCATTAAATCCCCAATAGTCCTTTGAACTTTGCAATCACTCCCCACACAAGTTTTTCTTTGTTTTTACTCCCTATATTGAGTATAAAAGGAAAAATTAAGTATACATCAGTGAAAACTGAGTATAAATAAACTAGTATAAAATGAAAATAACAATAAAATATAAAATCATCTAAATACTCACTTAAATAATATCAAAACATACATAACTGCATACAAAGTGTGAGGATCATCTTAAATTAGAAAATTTAATAATCAATAAACCTTAAAATAAATATATATATACTTACATAAAATACTAATATAACCTAAGAGGTAAGCATGAATCCTAGAGGAAAAATCTTATTGGGTTAAACCCACTATAACCCAACTCCTAAATTTTAAAATCTTAAACCGTGAATACATAAAATATACCTTTTGAATATTTAAAATTTTTTATTTGAACAATACAACACAAGATGGAAGCCTAAACCCGAGAGAAAAAATTTTAATGACAAAAGATCCTTTTCATGCCCCCCTTGAAGCATCCTTTCCTCGACATGCTAGTCAAGGCATACCAACTAGCAGCTATAATGAGTCGCACGCTTCGGGATCCACGTGTCTCGCATCTCTTGTGTTACCGCTGTCTCCCTATAAAAAGGGACGCGGAAATGATCATCCACCTTCTTGCACCGCCAACCATCAGAGCTCATTACTTCCACCTCCTTTCGCTAGAGTCTTTTTCAGTGTAAGTTTTATCAGATCATCATCCTTTTCTTCTTCTTCCTCGATCATCCATACCTCTTCCTTAGAATCATGGATAAGAATGGAAAGGTAGAAGGAAAGAGTAGAAAGGGAGGAGCCTCAAGAAAACCTAAGGAGCAGGTCTATTAGCCAAAATGGTATGAGGCCATATCATCAAAGATTAAACCTTGAGTCTTGCAAGCTGCCTGTGAAACCTATGACATCTTGGCAGATTTCGAAGTTCGGGGTACCCGGGCTTGATCAATCTCCCGTAGAGCCTCCTCTAGGGGTTTACACCTTTTTCTTAGGTTAGGTAGAATTCGATCTTCGTTTTTCGATCCCCCTTTCTTCATGTCCATATCCCAGTACTTCGACATTCCTCTCCAACAGATGACCCCTAATGCCTTCGATCAGATGAGCAAGGCGTTCCTTTTGTTCAAGTTGTTGGGGATACCTTTAACCCCTTGATTTTTTCATTACTTTTTCCTCCCTAGCATCGCGTCTAAAGGGACTTTTAACTGCACAGCAAGTGCTAGCCATAGATTCATAGATGGTCTCCCTTTCTCACACAAGAGATGGAAGGAGAGATTCTTCTTTATCAGACTCTCCAGTATCCTTTTTTCCCAACTCGCTGGTTGCACGAACTGCCTCCTATCCCGGAGCTGGGCGATTTTCAACATGATCAGGGGTACCAGCGAGCCAGGGGAGTATTTACCGGAATGTAGTTCCATGGCCTCGATATGGTCCGCTGTGAATGACTCCTGTACGGAGCTAGGATTAGACCCAAGTCTACCAGCCTTGACCGCGACCTCCATAAGCTCCTTATCTTTATTACTGCTTGTTTATACTAACTGATGTTTCTTTGACTTTTCTATAAAAGCCACCATGCTTGCCCGATCCATGAGCAAGCTACTCAAATAGGAGTTGGCTGACGAGAAGGCGCTAACTCCTCCCAAGTCCTGGGAGACCCACACTCCGAATCCAATGGAGATTCTGAGAGGACACCAACCTAGGAGATGCTCGTCGTGGAGCTAGCCCACTATGTTGGGATCTTGTCATTTGCTAGAGGGGGGATGTGAATAATAACTTTTCGATGTTGTCTTCCTACAATGGTTAGTGCACAAGCAGAATAACAAAAACTAAAACTAGCAACTAAGAAAGACATACCGATTTACGTGGTTCGGAGATGAAACTCCTACTCCACGGCTGCCCGTAAGGTAGACGATCCCGATCTTTCGGTGGATGATTCCCCGGAGCACCTTCGGCTAGCTCTTGTCGCTTCTTATGGGTGGAGAAATCTCGTCACAACCTTTTGACACGACCTAAGTACTTGTAGGCTACTAACAGGCTCTAACCAAACTTGTTTCGCCAAAGAACAGTAGTCAAACACGAGCTCTCTTAAATAGAGCTCGATCCTGTTTTGACCGTTACCTGTTTTGGTCTTCGCGAATTCAAATGTCACCGCCTTGACGATTCGCATTCTGGTCGACACCAATCGACTGCCCAGTCGACTGCATCAGTCGACTGATCTTTCTGTGCTCCATATCAGTCGACTGCCCTAGAACCAGTCGACTGCTACCTAAGGTTTCCCTTCCCGAGTATAATTCGCTCAGCACTCGAACCCTAGGATTTCCCTTCCCGAGTACAGTTCTCTCAGCACTCGAATCCTTACGACTCAGTTGACTCTTCTTTCAGCAGCCTCGACCTGTTGCCTTCAAGCCCTCTTCGACTTTGGCTCTCGTCCCTCGAATACATGCAAGCCCGCGACTTGTCTCCCATGCCACCCTTCACATATGCCTCGAAGTCTGCTTCCCTCAGCTCATCGTCCCTGCTCCAGCAGCCTCGATCGGTTGCCTTCAAGCCCTCTTCGACTTTGGCTCTCGTCCCTCAGATGCATGCAAGCCCGCGGCTTGTCTCCCATGCCATCCTTCAAGTATGCCTTGAAGTCTGCTTCTCTCGGCTCATCGTCCCTGCTTTGTCCACGGTCCCTCGGATGCATGCAAGCCCTTGGCTTGTCTCCCATGCTATCCTTCATCGGCCCCGAAGACGTCCAACTAAGTCTATGTGTATCTTGCAAACCTACACACTCACATACACATATTAGATCAACATAAAACTTTAACTTAATCATATTGACACACACATCAAACCCCATGATCTACCTGATCAAACTTGGGTCGATTACACCAACACACTACTCAGGAGGCAGGCCCTCCTCCGCCCTCGACGTTGCACAAGAGGCCTGTGCGCAATTAGCGTTGGTCCCTCTCTCAGAGGTTGAGTCGGCTCGAGGAGTGAGTCCCCCACCTCCCCGATAAAGATTTCTTCTCCTTCTGGCTGAGGAGGAGGAGTGAGTCCTCCACTGCCTTTCAGAGGCTAGAACCAATTCCCACCCTTCGGAAGAGAAATCCTTGATCAGGCCAAGCTCACCACATCGCTCTTGAAGACGGGGAGGATCTTATTCCTCTTTCTAAGCGTCAGAAGGGAGTTGGGCCGCTTGCTAAGGAGTCTGAGCCACCGACCGAGGAAACCCAGTCCATCCTTCCTTCGCGAAGGGCCCTCAATCACAAGGGCAAGGTGGTCCGGTTTGAAAAACCGGAGCCTATGAGCGCCCGCCTCCGCAGGAAGGTACAGGCTGCTGAAAAGACGGCTAGGATCAGACCCCAACGCTTGCAAATTAGAGAGATACCTCAGGGGATTCGTCCTTCTCAGGAGATTTCCTCAAGCACAGATGACAACTTTCCTGGGCCATTCGTCCTACCTGTTGAGGATACGCGTCGAGTAGATCTCCCCACCTGCTCCTCCGAAGCCACCTCGGGCATCCCTTCTCCTAGAAGTATTGAGGCAATTTGAGAGCGCACCGAGGAGTATGTCACTTCTCTCAGGGAGATGGGCTCAGCCGGAGTGGTAGCCCGGCTATATGAATCCCTCCTGAAGGTATAACTTTTAATTCTTTTCTTTATTACTTTTGCTTTGAAATCTTATTACTTTTCTTATTAGGTCGCGTCCGAGTGCCTGATTCTTGACCGCCGAATGCTTCCCGAACATGAGACATCAGCGTTGCAGCAGAAGGTATTGGAGCTCGAGGTCTAGCAGGTTCAACGGGAGGGACAGATGCAGGCCGAGGTCACAAAGGACCTCCGTGCCAAACTGGAGCATGCTGCGAACAACTCTCGGACACTAGAATCAAATTTGAACAGTGTCCGACACAGGGAATGCCTTATGGACGAGAGAATTAAGTCTCTTTCAACGAAGTCTGCTCAACATACCTTGGACAAGGAGCAACTTCAAACCTAGGAGGCCCAACTACCGGAGGAAGTTCACCTACTCGAATCATAAAAGGAGGAGCTAAGCGGCCAGGTCAAGGAGCAAATGAGAGGTTGGTTAAGAATGAGGCAGATCTGTAAAGTACCGCTGATTACATATCTGACCAATTAGAGACCATCGCTAGAGCTGAGTCTCGATTGTCCACGGCCCAAGAACAACGCAATGAGGCTCTTGCTGTCCGAGACCAGACGTTGGTTGCTTCGGAAACGATGAAGGCTGAATGGGATCGGGCCCTCCAAGAGTTAGAAGACTATAAAGTCAGAGAGGAAGCTCGTCAGCCTGAGATCGAAGTGGCATCAAGGCTAAATTCCTCTAGTTTAAGAGCTCGGCGACATACTGGCTGGCCAAGTTCTAAAGCGGCTCAAGCAAGGCTTTAACGAAGCTGTTCAGCAAATCCAGCGAGCTAATGTATTAAAGTCAGGTGTCGACTTGAACATCCTCAGCATTGGTCGAGCCTAGGAGGAGTTGTCCGCAGAGAAAAAAGGGATGTGATGTAATTTTTTTGTTGCCAGAAGGCTTTTGAATTGAGTATGACTGTAAACTTGTTTCAGTAAAGTATTTTGCCTTTTTGCCTTGTGTTTTTATAATTTATTTTCTTTTTCTAAATGTCACTCGCTTGTGTCTTGTCTTAGTTTTCTAGGAAATATGATTTCCCATAAGGTCTTGCACTCGTGACAATCTCCACTCACTCTCGAGAAAGTGATCATATCGACTTCACGTCTGGTACCGACTCCGTGTCGGAAAATTTGTCTCTACGCCAGGGAAATTGAGTCTCTGGAGTATCCTCGGCAACTTCGAGTTGGTAAAAACTTCGGCTACTTCCTATCGGGCATCCTCAGCACCACGATCAAGTCTACACAGTTTGGGCATCCTTGACACCATAAGCTGATAGAAACTTCGGCTACTCCTAGTCCAGGCATCCTCGACATCCCAATCAACGTTCTTATCAACTTATCTATGTTTATTACTTTATCAACAACACCTCAATCTACTAGAGAATCAGGTTTTATAATAAGTCTATCTGTTCAAATATCACAATGAAACCAAGCAATTACAGATCAATAAACAACCTTTCTGAATGTTATCAAGCTAAACTGCATTAAGACCTACAAAAAAAATATATCCTAATTAGAGATGAAAAGCATGAACAGATCAAGAACACCTTCGCAAGACAATTACTGTTTCTGAGACAAATGAAATATGATTGAGCTTTGTAGTGCAGAACAATGAGAATACGTTCACAAATCAAGTAGAAAACAAGTAATGTGGGTTAGCTGGGGCAAATTTACAATAAAAAACAGTTTTTGAACAGGATATGTTTGTATAGGAAAGAAAAAGTAGTATTTCTTCATAAATTCAAGATTCATAGGTAGGAATCTAAAGTATTTGTTTCTGGAAGGTGCATCAGAAATTGAACTTTTAGCAAGCTTCTCTTTATAAAGAGAACAAAGTCCGAATTGACACGGAAAGGATTCTTCAGAAAAATGAAAGAGCACTGTTATTTAAAAAAATCATCATTTGAGCAAGTGATTCAAACTAGGTAGTTGAAATGCATTGCACGAGGCACAAGATACACTATTCCGACTTCCTCCATGAAGAATTCTAACATCAATGAACTTGAACAAATATTGCGTTCAAGAAAGTGGACTAGCTTATGTGTATAACCGCAAATAGAAGGGTTTCTCGACGATTGAAGGGAGCAGCCGCCTCGCGAGGCTAGGTTTTTTTGTTGAGTTTTCGCAAAGGGAAAGTTCCATCAATTTTTTTTTTTAAAAAAAAACTTTCGCAAAGGAGGTTTTTCCCTGTGTTCCTTAGGAAGAGAACACAGAAATAAATTTGAAGATAAAATTAAAAATTACATTAGACAGGTTCTTGAGCGTGGATTAGTAGTTTTGTTTGGGAAGAATTGAATTTATGATTAAGGTAAATTACAGAAAACTCCCCAATGCCCACTTGATCTTTGCATGCACTCTCCATTTGAGTTTTTCTTTGCATTCACTCCCTAATGGATTGAGTATAAAAGAGTGAAAATTGAGTATACATCAGTAAAAATTGAGTATAAAAGAGTAAAACTTAAGTATAAAAGAGTGAAAATTGAGTATATAGTTTCTTGATGTAGTGGATGCAACCTTACATACTCAAAATTTTAACTTTTATACTCAACTTTCTTCAAATAATACTCACGAAACTGTCTTGTCAATCCCATCAGGGACTGCATGCAAAGAAAAATTTGAGTGGAGATTACATACAAAGTTGAATTTGAAGATGAGGAGTTTATGAAAATTTTCTCTTAAGAAATTATAATTTATTCTGATTAATTTTTTAAATAAAAAATAAAATAATATATAACCATTAAAATCATAAGGTACATTTTTACTATTCAATTTAATCTCAAAAAAAGTTTTATTATTATTATTATTATTATTATCTTCAATAATTTTGTGTAGAACTTCTTGCTATTGTATATATTAAAAAAACACTGATTGAGAATGTTTTTTAAAAAGAAAAAGAGGTGATGATTTTCTTAAAAAGTACGTGACGTTTTATTTTGAACTTTTATTTTGTTATATATATATATATATATATATATATATATATATATATATATATATAAAATTTATTATATCTTTATAATAATACATGATTTATTATATTAAATACAAATATATTTTTATTTTTATTTTAATATTAATTTCAGGATCGTCCCTGGCGATAAATTGAGGAGTCGACAAGCAACCAATTCAATCCGGTAGAAACGGAAGGGAATTAGGATGGGCAAGAGAGGAGATTTGCTATCCAACCGTTCGTTGAGAACAAAAAAAATTTCTACATGTATGGTGATGGTATCAGAAACTTCTTATCGGCTTAAATACGATGCAAAGTCAATAATTATTAATTTAATAAAATAAATAGAGCTATGATAGAGAAAGTAAAAATGGAAGAGTGAATGGTAGAGTGAATGACGTGACACTTAAATGAATAATGTGGCACTTAACATGTACACGTCCGATTATCACTTGGACACCATCGGCGGCCTTCGACCGTCGTCCCGAATCAAACTATATCTTGGGGGGCACAGTGAACCCGTCAGAAATCACTGCATGCAAAATGTCACGTCATTCATTTTACCATTCACTCTCTCATTTTTACATTCCCTATTATTTTTCAAATAAATATATACACCTGTTCGAGCATAACCTCATGCTGGGATCGTAGACCGACTACTTCGATTTCACTGTAACGACACGCTTTCTAATATCGACATCAACAATCAGACATTTTGTCATGACCTCTAAATTTCCAACATCAAGAAATTAGTAAATTAATTTAATACTTTTGCAAATTAAATAATAAAAAATATGTATTCATTAAAATTTTAAAATTTGATGAAATATAAAAAAGGCAAGATGACAATATAATTGTGCGAGTGAACATGGTGACGGACTCGGTCAATTTGGAATCAGCCCACCCAGTCCGCTTTTAATTTTTAAATTCGTCCTGATTATAGTTGTCATATTAATATTGCCCTGATAATTACTGTCGTGCTAAGTTAAATGAGTTATCCAAAATAAAGTTATGCTAAAATCGATCATTAAATGAAGTCACTAATATTTAAAATTTAATATTTTCTTTGGGCCAAAGTTCTTCTAACACTGAGCCATGTAAGCTTCCCTTATCCTCACCATTTAGAAAATTACAATTTATTTAGGCATCATCATGACCTTAACTAACATTTTATTTGATTTTTTGATATTTAATGAGTCAACGCTATCCGCCATGGTAAAAAAGCCATCAATTCAATTAAGGACCAATTACTAGACTGGACCAGATAAAATAATTTTTTTTCATAATTTTAGATTTTTACTATAAAAATAAATCATAATATATGTTTTATTACTTTAATTAAAATATACATATTTATATCATATATTTTATCAATATTATAATAATTAACATTAAAAAAATAATGGGCTCAAATTTTATTAAGGTCAGATTTATTTTCGGGTTCATCAAATTCTGACTATTGAAATTTACCATTCAATTAATAATAAATAATTAAATTGATGATTTCGAGAAACACACCGATTAATTTCTGTCAATTGAGCACAATAACAAACTTAAATAGTTAGACCATAATCTATTCAATCAATGAAAATTTATGCCGTCGAAAACTAGTTAAAGATCAAATTCAAATGATAAAAACATTAAGCTTAAAATAAATTGAACCATGAAAAATAATACATGGAAGAGAAGCTTTATACTAATTGAACAAATGAAAATTTCCCGTTGAGAAAATTTTGTAACTAAATCTAAATCCAAATCCAATGTGATAAATATATTTTGCTCATCATAAGATTGATGATGCGAATCGGACTTTGGGCCTTCCATCACACAGGCACCCGGTAGAAGCGGCGGTGAGACATTACTAATGAGGCGGATGGCTCAATCTGCAGGACCAGAAAATCTCGGTAAAGATGATTACCTCATATCAAATGTCCCTCACACGTCACCACTTATACAAAAGAAGATAAATCATGAAATTAATTTATAGTTGATCGTCAAATAACTATGAGTAAAAAAAAAAAATTTCAAGAGTAGGCACTCACTAAAAATTGATCTATAATAAATCTATCATCCCTTAATTAATCCACCATAAAAATGAGAACGCCCCCTCAAGCGAGAAGCACCTGTACCTCCATCCTTTTTCGATGGTGGCCGGTTATAAATTTAAACATGAAATTAATATTTTCTGTATATTTTTTTTACAAATATTTTTTATTAATGTCATTAAATTTATATATTAATAAATTAAACATATTAATCTTATTAAACTAATTTAATTTTTTAAACCTAAATTCTAAAACCCGTAGCGATATGGTAGTCTCGTGTGCAGTCCAGCGATAAAATTATTATCGTATAACTTAAAAGTCACTAATTCAAATTTTAAAAATAAATTCTTATAATACAAGAAAAAACCACGTAATAACGTATAACAGATCTATCCCTTAAACTCTGTATCGACAGAAAACTTGTGAATCAGATCCTAACTCCACCTAGACCCGACCCCAGGCCGGGTCCAGCCCTGACCCGGCCCGGGTCAACGGGGCCGGGTGGCCCGTTGACCCAGTTCGCCGGGCCGAACCGTAATCGGCCCCGCCGCCGAACCGGAACCGGCCCGGCAAGATGCCGGGCCGATTACGGTTCGCGCAGCCAAAACCGCCGAACCGGCGGTTAACCGTCAGTTCGACTGAACCGCCGGTTCCAACAGCACCGAACCGCCGGTTCAATGCCGTTAAGAAGATCTTGTTATTTTTTTCCGACGGTTGAGATTATTTGACCGTTTTTTTATCAATGACTATGATTTAGTGACCGTTATGATCTAAACTCTATAAATAGGGAGCTCATTTCATCATTTTCACACACAACACAACTTCTCTTCTCTCAATCTCTCATTCTCAAATCTCAACTTCTCTCCGCGTTCTTTATTTTTCGACGATAATGGAAGGAGGTTACGAAGCTTCATCATCTCGATCTCGGAGGGGAAAAGAAATAGCGTACGAGGATCCCAACTTTCAAATTCAATCCACCGATGATGAGACCGAGACTCAGCCCCGACGCCCTCCGATCCCTGAAACGCAAGGAAGTACCGATGCGATTACTTCTAAGGTATGGGAAAATCCTCCTTTAAAATATTCTATTTTCACTAAACATTTTGAGAAGGTTACACTTCCGTCGGGAGAATTACGTGCAAAATGCAAGCATTGCAATGCTTCCTACAAATTCCAAGCCGGTGGTGACTATGGGTCGTTGAAACGACATGTAGAAATGAAGCACTCGACGGGATATAGACTTGACCGCTCTCAAACACAATTATCTAGATTTTCTAGTGGTAGTAGTACTGATTCTGGTTTATTTTTATATTCGGATAATAAATTAAGAGAATTATTAGCTAAATTTGTTTCCGTAGAACATCTTTCTTTTAGGGGGCGCTTGGTATAAATTTGGCAATGAGAATGGTAATGGGTTTGATTGAGGGGTGTATGGGTTTGGTGATAACCTAGTGGGGTGGGTTATGAAATCAAGGGTATCATATCCTTATTTTGATTCTGATTCTCGTATACCAAGCATCATCAATGGAAATGAAATCTATTTCATTCTCATTCCCACTTTCTAAACCCGCTTACCAAGTGCCCCCTTAGTTTTGAATCTAAATTCACATTTGAATATTTTTGTAAAGAATCTCTTAATCCTGCTGCTAAACATGTATCTAGGACTACACTTACTCGTACAATTAAAAGATTAGTAAAACAAGAAAAAAAAAGAATTTAATTGATGAATTTAGTAAATTAAATAATAAAGTTTCTTTATGTTTCGATATTTGGAGTGATCATTGGCAAACTAATTCTTATATGCACTACAAAAATATTAGCAAATAGTGACGGACTTTTTAAATAGTTCGTCGCTATTGGCGACGGATATATAGTATCCATTGCTAGGGTTGCGCACCAAGTCAACTCCCTGAATTTAGCGACGGACACGGTCAAAGTCCGTCGCTAGGGTTAGGCGGCGGGGCAAACCCCTAAATATAGTGACGGATTAGGTCAAAGTCGTCGCTAATTTGCGACGGACAAGTTAATCCGTCGCAATAATAGTTAAAAAAAGTGACGGCTCCCTTCCCCGCGGCCACGCGATCCGGTGAACCCTAGGCCCTCCCCTCTCGGTGATTCTCCTCCGGCGAACCCTCCTCCGATCCTAGGTACCCGAGCTAAGCCACATTTCCCTGATTTTCGTCGTTGGTTTGTGCTTGTGCGGCGGCGGCGTCTTCTCCGGGCAACCTCCCGCGGCCTCGCGCGGCCTCCCGCGGCCTCGCGCGGTCAGCCGCGGCCTCGCGCGGTCAGTCGCGGCCTCGCCGGCCAGCCGCGGCTTCGCGCGGCCAGGCGGTGCCTCCCGCGGCCCCTCGCGGGCAAGCGCGGCCGGTTACGACCCAGCGGGACGGCTTGCGGCCTGCTGCGGCCGTGTGGCGCCTACTGCGGCCGCGTGCCACCTGCTGCGGCCGACCGACGCATGTTGCGGTCGGCGACCCCTACTGCGACCGACGACCCTGCTGTGGCCGGTGGATTTAGCCAATTAATTAACTGATTAATTAATTGAATAATTAATCAGTTAATTATTAATTTAATTTATCATTTAATTAATTTAGTTAATAATTTCCTTTGTTAACTCATTAATTGTGAAATTAATTGATCAAATATTTGATTAATTTTAGATTAATTGTTTGAGTAATTAGATTATTAAGATGATTAATTGTTTGATTAATTAGATTAGTTGATTCATTAATTAGATCTTGTTTGATTAATTTTAGATTAATTGTTTGAATAATTAGATTAATTTGTTGATTAATTGTTTTAATTGTTTAAATTGTCTTATCTGAATTCAGATACAATGTATCCGAACAAGGCATGGATGTATAATAGGTTAGACAATGGATTTATCTGTGAGGAATTTTTTGCTGGAGTGGAAGAATTTGATAACTTTGCAAAGTGTCATCCTGAGTGTTTGAATGACACAGAGTTGAAGTGTCCATGTAATCAACGCAAATGTAGAAATACAGCTGTAGAAATACAACTTTCCGTGATGAAGATACAGTGAAAACTCATATCGCCGGGTATGGGTTTGTTCCAGATTATTACAACTGGTATTGTCATAGAGAGCCCGTATGTATATGAATTTGGTGGACCTTCTGTTGCATCATCATCGAACTCAATTGGACCAGAGACATCATATAACCCTGCTGATGCAATGCAATCAATGGTTTACGATGCAATGAATGCTTTTGATCAATCAAATGTAGAACAAGTACCTACTTCTGATGTTCAGAAAATATATGACATGTTAAAGGCTAGTGAAAGAGAATTATGGGAAGGTATTCCTTCTGGTCATTCTCAATTATCTGCTACTGCAAGATTATTGAATATGAAGACAGAACATCATTTCTCAGAACGATGTTATGATGACATATGTCAACTTATGTCAGAGTTGCTTCTAACTGATAATTGCATGACTGATAGTTTTTACAACACTAAAAAACTAATCAGAGACTTGAGTTTGCCAGTTGAGAAGATACATTGTTGTGTCAATAATTGCATGATCTTTTGGAACCAAGATAGTGAGTTGACGGAATGCAAAATCTGTAATCATCCTCGTTACAAGCATGGTGCTCGCATGGTAAATCAGAAGAAGAAAAAAAATATTCCTTACAAAGTCATGTATTACTTTCCTTTGACTGCTAGACTCCAACGTTTGTATGCATCAACAGCAATAGCAAGTCATATGATCTGGCATCAAAACCATGGACATGATGGAGACATTATGTGTCATCCTTGTGATTCCCCTGCATGGAAACATTTAGATTCAACATTTTCTTCCTTTGCTATGAAACCACGTAATGTCAGACTTGGACTTTCTGCAGATGGATTTCAGCTATTTGGAAGTTATGGACAACAATATTCATCGTGGCCTGTTATCCTAATACCATACAACTTACCACCATGGATATGCATGAAAGATGAATTCATGTTTCTTACTATTTTAATTCTAGGTCCTCAAAATCCAAGAGGGCACATAGATGTTTTTTTGCAACCTTTGATAGCCGAGCTGAATTATTTATGGAATATAGGTTCAGAGACGTATAACATTGCTACAAAGTCAAACTTTTTAATGCATGCAGCATTGTTATGGACTATTAGTAATTTTCCTGCTTACTCAATGTTATCAGGATGGAGCACAGCTGGAAAGTTAGCATGTCCACAGTGTATGAGTCAGTCAGATGCATTTTCTTTGTCCTGTAGTGACAAGATTTCTTGGTTTGATAATCATCGGAAATTTTTACCTCTTGATCATCCGTTCAGAAGAAATAAGAAACATTTCAAAAGGAATGAAGTAGTTAGGAAGCTACCTCCAGTTGGGATGTCAGGCGAAGAAGTGTTAAATGAAATTGATAGTTATGGATTTCTACCAGTATATCAGGATGGATCAGATGATATCAACAAGTATATTGTTAGAGTAAACAAATGTGGTTGGAGGAAAAGAAGTATTTTTGGGAGCTTCCATATTGGAAATATTTACTCATTCGTCATAATTTGGATGTGATGCATATTGAGAAAAATTTCTTTGAAAACATCATTAATACTGTCTTAAATGTGCATGGGGAAACAAAAGATACAACAAAATCTTGTGAAGAATTAAAACAATTAATGAGCAGGCCTGAGTTGCATCAGAATGAAACAATTGGTAAATATCCGAAGTCTTGTTATACATTGGATAAAGAAAGTAAGCAAGCATTGTATACTTGGTTGAAAAACATAAAATTCCCAGATGGATATGCCTCTAATATGTCTCGTTGTGTGGATACGAATAGATTTAAAATGGTTGAAATGAAGAGTCATGATTGTCATGTGTTCATGCAAAGATTAATTCCAATAGCTTTCCAAGAATTACTTCCTAATAATGTTTGGCAAGCACTTACAGAATTAAGCCTTTTTTTCAAAAATCTGACTTCCAGAGTTGTTACGGTAGCAGATATGTTACGCCTTCAGACAGAGATTCCTTTAATACTATGTAAGCTTGAGCAAATATTTCCATCAAGCTTTTTTGATTCAATGGAGCATTTGCCTATTCATTTACCTAGCGAGGCACAGATTGGTGGTCCTGTACAATACAGATGGATGTATCGTTTTGAAAGTTTCTTAGAAAATTAAAGAATAATGTGCGTAACAAAGCAAGAGTTGAGAGATCAATATGTGATGCATATCTGGTTGAAGAAGCAAGTTAATTTTGCTCCTATTACTTTGCTGAAAATGTGAAAATCAGACATCAAAAGTGTCCACGCAATCAAGATGGCATTCCATCAGTTGACCCAGACATTCTTTCTATTTTCAAGTATCCTGGAAGAGCAATGAGTTCAACTCTATCTAGACGGTTAAATGATAGAGAATATCATGCCGCAAGGACATATATCCTCTTAAACTATGAAAATGTCAAACCATACCTAAGGTATTATCTCTTGTTGTAATGAAATTAATATCAAATGATATAATCAAATTTCTGGTATGATATCAAATGAACTTATATGTCAGGTTATACCAACAACAGTTGTACATTCAAAATCCATCGATAAATGCAAATGAGGTAGATCAAAAGATAGAAGAAGAATTTGCATTATGGTTTCAAATATATGTAAGTGAGTTAATATGAATTTTTTTGTTAACAATTCTTGATTACTTATTAATCTAATTTAATCAACCACTGCTATTATAGGTCAATGATGACAGAATTTCAAATGTAGAAGACGAAAGAATTAAAAATCTCGCATTTGAACCTCTTCGTACTGCGACAGTCTACTCGGATTATTACGTGAATGGATACAGATTTCATGTGGGCCAACGTGATTCAAGGATGCTAACGTATAATTCTGGCATCAGTGTCAAAGGATCAACAAACAATAATGATACTGAATTTGACTATTATGGCAAGCTAGAGGAAATTATCGAAGTTGAATATCCAGCGTTACCTTTCAAAAGATGTGTATTATTCAGGTGTTTTTGGTATGATCCAACTCCAAGGACGGGCACCAGGAAACATCGGTTATACAATTTAGTTGAGGTTAATTCAAGCAAAAGATTCAACAAGTTCGAACCTTTCATTTTTGCGGTGTAAGCTGGTCAAGTATTTTATCTGGAGTACCCAACTAAGAGAAGACGACCTAGTGAATGGCTTACTGTATGTCAAATGAAGCCTAGGTCAACCATTGAAATATCAAATACGATCACTGTCCAAAACTCCGATGCTTATCAAAATGAAGAAGTTATAATCAACTCCCTTGATTCAGAAATACAATCAGCCTCTCAATTACTTATAGATGAGAATGTCTCTTACGAGGAAATTGATGATGGTGAAATATCTAGCAGTGAGGAGGTCGATGTATCAACAGATTCAAGCGATGAAAACTTGCATGTTAATTTAGTTCCATCAGATTAGGATGAGTTAGATGTATTGAACATTAACTAATCAGAGTTTGTATTAAGATGAGTTATTAATTTAGATCATTCTGCTTGTATTGAACATTAAATACGATGCTTGATTATCCCTTTGCTAGCTTTATTTACATTGTCTTCATTTGCATGTTTCCATTTGCACTCAGGATTATTGAATTTTGTTTTACCTATTCTTCATATCTGCCTAAACTTTGTGTATAATCAGGTACCATGTCTGCACCCCGTGATCAGTAGATTAGACTTACAGTCGTCGGTGACAGGTATACCTATTCTTCTTATATATTTTAGATCAAAATTTGCTAATATATCTAATTTTTTCTACAGTTTTATACCAAATGGCCATCAGGTGTCTTCCTATATTACTAAAAAATTTAAAGAAAGACTGTCCACTTCGACGACATGGGGGCATATAGAAAATGATTTGAAAACATTCTATTACAGGGAGTTTTTGGTAAGTAGTTTAAATGTATATTTAATTTGATGTTATAACTTTTTTAATACTAACCATATTATTATTATTATTTACAGAAAAGGTACACCTGGGAGGAGGGTGCAGAGGAGGAGTTTAAGAAAATATGAAATGCCTACTGCTCTAAATTGTACAGGGACATGGTCTACAAATGGAGAAAGAAGGCTGATAGGCCTACAGAGGTCCCTGAGACGATTTGGGCAGCATGGCGAGCTGTCTGGGATGGCCAGCACTGGCAAGAGAATGTTGCGATTGCTCGAGCCAATCGCAATTCATAGATTGCTGGCCCCAGCACGGGATCCACGAAGCACACTGTTGGATCCCGTTCCATTGTCCAGCATGCCAGTGATTTGGTAAGTAGTTTTTATTTAGGTTATTAAAGGAATTTAGTATGTTTTTTTGAATATGTTTAATCATTATATTTTGTGTTTACAGGCTGCTGAGCTAGAGAGACCTCCCACTAGTTGGGAGTTATTCACCAAGACCCACAAGAAAAAAGATGGGTCTTTTGTCGATCGTCGCTCCCTAGCAATCAATGTAAGTATATTAATTATATTTTATTTGTTTTGACATTTTATATAGACTAATTAAATTTTTATTTCACAGGAAGCAATGACCACTAGAGTTGTTGAGGCACAGACGTCTCAGCCTGCTGCAGAGGGGGAGGATGCACAGCCTCTTTCCACCGACGATGTGAATCGGATTTATTTTGATGTCGTCGTTGGGAAGAGGAAGACCGCCCTATACAGCCTGGGCTCTCAGGCAAATATTACATATGATCAGATAAGAGTTCCAGGGGTTAGGGGACGTCCAGCATCCTCCTCCTCTACCTCTAGTGAGGTTCGTCATTTGCGGGAGGAAAATGAAGCCCTGCGGACTCGAATCACGTCGATAGAGTCGACGTGGGCTGGGAGGGACGCAGAATGGGCTAAGAGGGACGCAGAGTGGGCTCAGAGGGACGCAGCGAGGGATGTTGAGTTGAGAGATTTGCGGGCTCGCCAGGCACACACTGAGGATATAGTACGTCACATGCAAGCTTTTGCAGCGACCCTATCGCCGATGACACAGATGCCAGCCCTTCCCGTCCCTCGTTTTGAGTCTCAGGAGACATAGGATTCTGAGCATACCACAGAGGAGTAGAGATATTATAGTGGTATAATCTATTTTTTCTCTAATTTTTTTCAGTAACAATGTATTAAGTTATTATATTCATAATGATTGTTTTCTTATTACTTCATTTATGTTTACAAATTTCACATTATCAGAGTTGACTTCAGATTTCTTCTCTTGCTTGAAAGGAATGAATATTGGATATTATTCCTTTATTGTTTCTTATTTGTTATTTTTCATTTACATATTTAATATTATTAAAGTTATCTTCTATTTGTTAATTTTCTTCTATTAGAGTTATCTTCTATTACATATGCTTACTTCATTTGTTATTTCTTATTGATATCAATTCAGATTTCTTTCTTTATTGGATTGCTTTCTTATTGTTTTATCTTCTATTATTTTATTTCTTATTGCTTACTTCTATTGCTTTCTTATTGTTTTATCTTCTATTGTGCATGTTATTCCTTTCCATCCATTATTCACTTTGATATTCATGTACGTAATGATTCTCTACTAAACTCTTATTTTTGATGTATATAATTTTTTTTTACTCTGACTTATGTTTACTTTCTTTTGATGTATACATTTGGATATTACTCTTGTATGGATTGGATATTGGAAATGAAAGTTTAGATGCTTACACTTATTTGAAAATTTGGATTGTATAAGTTTGGAAATGAAAGTTTGGATTGGATAGTGAAATATTTACTCTTGTTTGAATGTTTGGATGTTGTAATAATTATTTTTGTTTGATGTTTGTTTGGATGTTGTAATAATTATTTTTGTTTGATGTTTGTTTGGATGTTGTCAAATATACTCTTATTTGCTGTTTGTTTGGATCAGTTGATTATTATTTTGTGTATATTATTGATGTATCTATGGGATGTTGTAAAAACAGCATTTGGCTGTGAAATTTTTTTCCAGATTTTACGACAGATTTTTTTAAAAAACCGTCGCAAATAGCGACGGTAAATTGACTTTTCCGTCGCTATCACGATATATTAGCGACGGATTTTGACTGTATCCGTCGCTATTACGATAGATTAGCTGTAAAATACTGATAAAAATTAATGATAATAATAAATAAATCTACAAAATAAAATAATATATAAATAAATATATATATAGGAATATATAAAAATTTATATACATTCACCATAAATAGGAGGTTAAAATTGGAAGCAATCTTATGGAAAATTTTGGAATTATTTTCCTAAATTTTTGGAAATATTAGTGTGGAGAATTGGAGTTAGTTTTAAATTATTTAAGGGAAAGTTTGTTTTTTTGGAATATATATATATATATATATATATATATTTATTTAAGGAAAAATTTAAATTATATGTATATATAAATATCCCTTCTCTTTTTCCGCATGGTGTCGCCGCTCAACCCACAGCCGCCATGCCGACTCGCCGGAGGCCCTCCTCGAAGCTGTAGAGCTCCAGATTTCGACCGTGGCTGAGGAGAAGAAACCCATATCAGCGGAAGATCGTCCTTGGCTTCGTCGAAGCTTGGCATCATCGTCCCCGCCGCAGCCGTGATTTTCTTTCCCTTCCTCTACGCTTGTGCGCGTTTCCCTTTCAACGCTGCCGCCAGAGCTTGTCGATGCACCGTGGTCTCTCCTTTCCTTCTCGATGGTTCGCAAGCACCATCGCGCCTCCTCATCGATTTTCCGATCGTGGCCCTATCTTCTCTGCATGAGGCTTGGATGGTAGCGGGGCCATCGGCCGATTCCTCTGGGCACCGGCGGAGTGGGCTCTCCCTCTTCCCCTGGTCAGCTCTACTCCCTCCCTCATTTGCACAGCGCCGCCCAAAGTGTGCCAGCGTCGCCTGAGCCTTGGTGTCGATGGTGCCGTTGTTGTCGGCCTACACCCTTGGTCGCGAGAAAAGATCTATTCGATCAACCATTGCTGTTGGCCTCCACTGCCTGCCGTAAGCCTCCGTCGGAGACGTGTCATCGCCAGTAAATTTGCGGTAAGTGGTTTGATTAAATTCGACAAATAGGTGGATTAATCAAATTGGTAATGGATTGATATGAGTAATGGTTTGGTTAAATGGAATTGAGTTGAGATATGGTTTAGATTAATTAAGTAGGTTGATTCATGCTAAATAGTTGATTAAGTAGGAATTGAAGATTGATTCTTAACTCATGATTGGATTATTTATTTGAGGATTTAGAATAATGTGATTAATGAATGGATTAAATTGATTAATTCATAAGGAATTGGAATCTGATTGGGAAGTGTTGATTTGAACAAATCATTGGATTAATGGAGGAGAGGGTGTTTAATTAAGAGGATAAGTGATTTAAATCATTAGCAGGTTAATTAATTGATTAAGGTGATTTATCAGGTGATTAAGAAATGGTGATGTAAGAGGGTGGCAAAATGGGTTAATGGATTGATTTGATTGTTGATTAACTAACTAGTTAATTAAGGAATAAGAGTTAAGATTAGGTAAGAGGGTAATTAATTAGTAAGAGAATACATTGGTGGTAGGTACTTAGTTTATAGTTTCGTATTTGCGGGATTGGAGCTTGATGCGATCTTCGGACTTGAAGATGGATATGATTTTCTACATTTTAAGGCGGGTACTTCTCCCTTAATTCTTGTAGTTTCGTTTACCTTAAATACATAGTCATTTTACTTCCTGAGTAGGTTTGTTTTATCTTAAATCTATTTGCCTTGTTTTCCTGCTTGATACTTATTCGTGCTTGACCTTTGAGTGATAATTCCAAATTGTTCAGTTATACAGTCTCGTCTCTTGACTTCTGATCTAAGAGTACCGCGTGTACTATAGAATAATCATTTGACCTATCTAGGGTTTCATTGGCAGTAGATAACCCTACTCAGTAGATTAGTGCATGTTTATTTACTTTAGTGCTGATTGTGCTTTTCGTATGTTTCCTTATTTTGGTGTTATTAATGTTTGTCGTTTCACATAGTTTTGGATTTAATTGAGGAGGTGGATATTAGTGACATGCAACATAGCATTCAGGCCGACGATCGCGGGCTCCTTGGCGGTTGAGACAGGTCGTCGGGTATATTTTCCTGTTGTGTCACACTCAGTTGGAGTTGAGTGCAAACAGTTGATACTCCACAGGTGTTAGGAGTCCCCACAGGTGCTTCGGGGTTTTTCATATCAGGGCCACGGTTGTCGTGGTGTGTTTGCATAGCCACAGGTGCTGGGTGCTTGTATGTTGTCCACTCAACCTAATGGTAGTTGGTGTGTGTACAGTGCAGGTCATGATATCATGTGCATATTGTGCATTATGCATTTTCTTGTGTTTGCTGCATTTGTTTGAGCTATGATTGTTGCATTTGATTGACATGCATATACGGTTATGATTTGTATTTTATATGATCTGGATATGTTCAGTAGTATTAGGTGTTTATGGAGGTGTTAGAGGGGATTTTTGATTTTGCCCCTATTTGTTACATGGTTTTCAAGTATGTTTTACTTGTATAGATGTATTTTGTTTATGCTCTTTATTCCGGAGACTGTATACCCTTTGTTGTCTTTATGCTTGTTTTACCCTTTTATATACCATGCATTTATCTGTTCTTATACTCACAGAGTTCCGTCCGGCACTCACCACCCCTTATTCTTCCTTTTGTTTCAGGTAGTCGATAGCTATGTCTCGTGTCGCCAGGAGAGGATCCAGTTGCCGGTCTCCCAGTTTAAGTATTTAATTTTATTGGTTTTTCGTATACTTGTAGTAGCTTTATAATATTAGTGTCACTTTTGGTGTTAGTATCGTTTCGGATGGTATATGATTTCCTTTGGACGAGTATTTATTTATTTCTGCTGGATTTCGGTTTGCTGCGCTTAGTTATAGATATTTATGTATTATATTATGTTCATTATTTGTCAGTTATTTTCTTAACTGCGTGGTTGTGGATGTGTGAATGCCAGCCGAGTGTGGATGGGCTTTAGTATGTGTGGAGGTGTATGTATAAAAGTTTCAGATTGTCCGCCGTACAGGGGAGGTGCTGCCCGATTTTCGAGCGAGCTAGGACCTCTGGGGGCGTGACATTAGCGACAGATATTGACCAAATCCGTCTCTATAATGATAGAGTTGCGACGGATCTTTGACCGTCCGTCACTAAATTCTCACCGGGACACGTCATCACATATTAGCGGGTTTTTGCGACGGGTTAATATGTCCGTCGCTAACTTTGTATTGCGACGGCTTATATGTCCATCGCAACGTCATATTAGCGACGGGATTTTTTCCCGTCGTCGCTACTCTAGCAGGGCGACGGGTGTTCACCCGACGACGCTCAATCCGTCGCTATTCCGTCGCTATTATGCTCTGTTTACTTGGGAGAGTGGAAAGTAAAACTATGGAAAAGTTTCCGCAGTGGAAATCTTTCCATTGTTTACTTCATTAAAATTTAAAGAGGGAAGAGAAATATAATCCATCCGCGGATAGTTTTGGAGCCAAAATCGATCATCTCAAAATCGGACGGAAAGCAGCGGATGGATAAAAAAATGACGCATGTACCCCTTTTCATTTACAAAATTACATCATAAACAAAAAAAAATAACGCATGTACCCTTGTTAACTCATAAAATTACACCATATACCAAAAAAATGACGCATGTACCCTTTTGCATTAATAAAATTACACCGCATATACCAACCTTCTTCAATCATGGTAAACAAGCATGCAAAGGAAAGGATTTCTTTTCCTTTCCATTCTCTTTCCATGCCTCTAAGTTTGTTTAATCCATCCATCATCCACCCTTTGAGGTAAACATAGCATTAGTGTTTTGCGACGGAATAACAACGGATTTTGTCCGTCGCTATTTGATATTATTTTTGTAGTGATGGGTGTAACATGCCATTGGATTGATAACTTTTGGATCCTCTAAAAAAAGATTGTTAGCTTATAGAGTTTTTGATGAATCACATGCTGCTCATAACATTGCACAATTATTACACTTAATTTTAGAAGAATATGGATTGACTCATCAAATATTTTCAATATCATTAGACAATGCTAGTTCTAATACCGCTTCTATAGATGAACTAAAATTTATTTGTCAACCAGTTATTGGTAGTTTATTTTTTTCATATTCGTTGTGTATACCATGTTTTAAATTTATGTGTTCAAGACGGATTAAAACTTTTACAAAATTATATTCAACCAATTAGAACCGCAATTTCATACTTATGGTCTCATCCATCTATGATGAAACAATGGGGTAGATTTTGTAAAGCTAATGGAATGAGACCTAAAAAATTTCCACGTGATGTTCCAACACGTTGGAATTCAAATATCAATTATTACAAGATTTATTTCAATATAAAGATTTATCATTTTTATTTTTTGCACAAAATAGTAATACTAATATATATTTATTTTCACAACAATAGAATATTTGTAGTAATATTTGTGAAATTTTAAAAGTTTTTAACGATGCAACTGAACAACTTTTCGGTGTTTATTATCCCATTGTTCATTTAATTTTAGTGAAATTTTATAGTATGGTATTAATATTAAATGAACATGTAAATAATGAAGTTTTAACTTTATGTATATTAGCTATGAAAACTAAATGGGAAAAATATTTTTATTTTATTTCTGAAATTTATTTAATTATATTTGCTTTAGATCCTAGATTTAAATTAGAAGTTTTACAAGAAATGTTAACTTTATATTATGACGTTTTAATTCCTATTAAAAATTCTTCCTCTCCGGATCCAGCTAATATTATATATAATATTAGAAATTATTTATATGATCTTTATAATCAATATTATGTTAAATATGGAACACAAACTAATATTTCCGAAACACAACAACCTACTACTACTAATTTAAAACTTTCAAAAGCATAACTTTTATTAAAAGAACGGACGAAACGCCCACGAGGATCCTCAAGTTCCACACAGGAACTCGAGAATTATTTTACGACTTCTTTTGATTTTAATGAAGCAGATAGCGAAGACTTCGATATTTTGAAGTGGTGGTCACAGAAGGCTCAAAGCTTTCCCGTTCTCTCCATGATCGCAAAAAAATTTTAGCTTCTCCAGTGTCAACTGTTGCTGTGGAGCAGACATTCAGTGCCGGCAACAACATATTAGATGAACGACGATCAACTATGTCTCCAGACTCATTGCAAGCTTAAACATTACTGGATGATTGGACTAGAGCCGAGAAACGAATCCAATGAATGCAACTTTTAGAAGACGAAGTCGAAGAATTTGATACCGAAGGAACAAATACAACGGGAACGGGAGGAAATGGAAGTGAGTGATAAAGAGTAAAAATCTAAAGAATGTAAAAGGGTAAAAATGTAAAAGAACTACGTGAGCTTTGATTCTCCTATACCCTAAGGGGATACGTGGACAACTTATATAAGTGCAAGTCCTTTTTTTAATAAAATTTATTTTTTTAATTTAATTTTTAATTTTTTAATATAATAATCTTGAACCGCGGCGAACCGTGACGAACCGTGAACCGTAACCGGCTTGGGCGGTTAAGATTAAGAGTCGACCTCCCACGAACCGCGATTCCGAACCATGATCGGGTCTAACTCCGCCCTGCTTCTAATGACTAGCTACCTTTTTCCATAAACATTAAAGTTTATGTATTTTCAATTTTAATGAAGGGGCTCGATTCCCTTCCAATCAATCGTATGGGGATAGCGAATCCGATCCTAATGGAGCAAACCCGAGATCTAATAGCGTCATAGCGATTTGATAATATATATATTGTAAATTTCGTGATGATGTGACGGACTACCGATATATATAGAGCCGTGCGGGTGAGGAAAAGCAGCACTCGCATCATATTTGATTAAAGTGTTGGAGTTGGATGTCAACGCTCTTTTAAGAACACATGCATCTTGTTTCCTTAGTTAATAATTCGAAGGGCGTAGCTAGCGAGCTAGTTGCCTGAAACACATGAGCTATGTTGCCTTTTGCTGTTGTCCCCCTCTCTTCTTTAGAGCTAGCTAGCGATCTTCTTGGTGTTTTGTAGCCCCAAAGCCTGGAGCCAAACCAAACGAGGCGAGCCAACCAAGACCAGCAACGATACAGCTGTGGCTGTGAGACGACAGATGAGAAGAGGCCAAATGATGGCGATGCCAAAGTAAAGAGAGGGTAGCTGAAGGGATTTAATTAGCTTCGTCCATGGTGTGGCTGTGGCTGTGGCCTGTGGGCCTGTGGCTGTGGCGTCCCCCACTTGTGCAGCCATCCAGCTAGTCACCACATGCATGTGCATCGAAACTGTGCTCATCGAGACTGCGGATCGAGATTCGACGACACCTCATACTTGTCAATATAGCAGCAATAAGGAACCTGATCACCAACGGCACTTGCATGTCAGGGTTTTCTAGCTAGCAATGTATCTGTCTGTCATTGTATCAGTAATCAGTAATAATCTAGCTTGGATTCTCAAAATCCATCTTAGTTATGCGAGAAAAGTCGGTAAAAAGGATCACGTACTTTCTTCTTTGACTGCAAATTGAAGTATTTTAGCACCGTTAACAGGGGCGGTTTTACTCCAAGTGAGTTGAGAGAAGAAAGAGAGACTTTTGTCTCTCTCTGTTTTTCCTTTTTGTTTATGGATTAAATAAATTATTTAATTTAAAAACTTAAAATTTCTTAAAGACGATTGGTAATGATAAGCGGTTTGAGAGTTTCAATGGGTAGTTATTTGTACTTGAAGGTTTCAATTGGGGATTATCTGTATTTATGTTAAATTTCAGGTTGACTCCTAAATTTTAAGAAATTATGAAATTTTCATCAAATATTACAGGTCAATAAGATCCGTTTTCATGTCAATTGTTACAAGATTACGATGAAAAACGATAACGAGAACAATAGAGAACACATAAGATTTACGTGAAAAAACCTTAGACGGGAAAAAACCACGGACAAAAGAGGAAAAATGAACGGTGTAATACAAAATCGACGACTCAAAGCCTTAATCATCATACAAAACCCTAAAAAATAAGCCCTTTAAATAGAGAACGATCCATACCATTGGGGCTCCCGAGACCTCCGCTACCATCATAGGCCCAAATTTTTTTTTCGTAATTTAATTTTCATCATATATATCGTATCGTGATCTTTTTAGGCCGGATCAAACTAAATTCGGATCATCAAATTCTAACATCAATTGATTTGAATCACTTATACGTGATGGTGGATCACATAAATCTTTAGTCTCTCAAGGTAATTCGAAAAACAATCTTACAACCGGAGGATTTATCAACATAGAAGATAATAATTAACATAAATTTCCACAGTTGCATTAGAGCAGAGAATTTAGAGCCCAAATTCGCTAATTTAATATTGGAGCAATGATAGGGAGAGTAAAAACCATAGTAAATGATATGACATGATGTGATATAACGTGGCATGACATGACATTTTACATGCATACATTCGATTATCATTTGGATACCATCGGCGGCCTTTGGCCGCCGCCCCGAATCAAACTATACTAGGGATGGCAATTTCATCCGAATCCGACGGAGAATCCGACATCCGACCCGAATGGAGGAGGATATGGAGGCACTACCAATACCCGATATCCGACCCGAATACCCGATTAAATAAAAAATGCATATATACATTAAAGATTTTTCTTCCCAAAACCTACTAATAATTTTATTAACGTTAGAAATAGATTATATATATGTTTAATCTATTTTTAAAATTATAGATATATATTTTTTTTAAATTTAATATTAATTATAATGTACTTTTGTTCAGTGATATAGTTGGATAGAAAGAAAAAAAATTATTAGTATATAAGATATCCGATCCTTTAATGGTATGGGTATACCCGATGGATATCCGATACCCGATGGGTATGGGTACGGAGGATATAGAATCCGACCCGAACCCGACCCATTGCCATCCCTAAACTATACCCTGGGGGGCACGGTGAACCCGTCGGAGATCGTGCATGTAAGGTGCCACGTCATTCACTATGATTTTCACTCTCTCATCATTCACTCTCCCATTCACTCTCCCATATTTACTCTCTCAATCATTACTCTTTCATAAATTCATAATACAATGATTTCTTGATTTAAGAATCGAGAAAAAAAGAAATCTCAAGTGAGGAACTCATGATTTACTTCCTTAAACTAACAAAACTATTCCCAAATTTAATCGGCATATTTCTGCTCCCATATCTATCCTAATCTACCACAGATTTTTTTTTCCTCACGATTTCTCAAATCGAAACCACAATCAACGCCACCAAAACACAAAACAAAGTTTTAAAATCTTTTTCGCATCATAACAGTTGAATTAGAAAACGAAAGGTATGAACATCGACAAACAAGGAGGAAGAATAAGATGAAATACAAAAGTTGCCCACCTTCTAAGTTAAAGCTCTTCAATTCTTCTCTTAGAATCTGCTTTGGCCGCTCCAAAGATAAATATGTAGTTAGTTTGATGTTACTCGTCAGTCAGCGTGTGACCCCAAATCTAAAATCCTAAATTTGGCCCCGACACCGACACCGACACCGACACCGACACCGACACCGACACCGTAGATAAATAAAGCAATGATAATTTCCCAAATGGTAGACTTCAGATTTAGTTTTACCCAAAATACGCATCTAAATTTTTGAATTTCCAAAAGACACACCTGATTCCAATTTTATCCCTTAACTACTGGGTTTTCTTTTACTCTTTCTCTCTCATTTACATGAAAATCTACCTTTTATTTCCTTTTTGGTTTGCATGCAATATTTTATTCTCTTTTTTCTTTTCTTTCCACTTTCTTTTACCTACGATATTAAATTTATTATTTTCAAAAGAAGATTAATAAAATATTAAAATTATTTCAACTATATTTTAATATCTTCTTTATTTTTAATATCTAATTATAAAAAATAAAATTAAAATGAATAATGTGAACTAATTTTATTAATAAAAATAATTTTAAAATAAAAAAAATTATTTTGGTATTAATTTTTAAAAACTCACATCACAGAAATATAACATCACTCATTGTGATGCTAATTTTCGAAGATCACACTACAATGTAGATTTTGATCACACATTATAGTATTATTAGTTTTGAAGACCAGTACAACAGTGGTGTTGGTTTTTAGAAACCAGCATCACAGTGTTAGTTGTGAGTAAAATATGTGAGAAGGGTAGAAACACCATATTGTTGGTTGTCGGTGAAGCATACAAGCACATGCTCTAATTACAATTTATTTGATGATATGTATTGACACTAAAATAATAATTAGTTGATGTTTCTCCAAAGTACAAAAACTTTGTGGTATGACTCTACCCTTCCACATGTTTCACCCATAACTAATACTGTGGTACCCGTTTCTGAAGACCAACATTATAATGATGCTGATCTTCAAAAATCAACATCGTCTGATCTAGTTAGTAAACCATCATAATTTTGCCTGCGTGTCTTAGGATAAGTACTGGATGTCATATATACCTTTTACACACTAACTTCTCCCATCTCATTACAAATTTTCAAAAATATAAGTCTCCTATGTCCATCAATGAAATTTAATCAAAACTCATTGATGGATTTAGAGAGCTCCGAAGTACAGAAACTTTGGTGTGACTCTTTTTTTACCCTTCTCACATGCTTCACCCACAACCAACACTGTGGTATTGGTTTCTGAAGACCAACTACAATGGTGTTGATCTTTGGAAACCAACAGTAATGTTTGTTCTAGTTGGTACACGATCATAATTTTACTTATGTGTCTTTGGATAAGTATTGGACATCATATATACCTTCTATACACTAACCTCTCACATCTCATTATAAGTTTTTAGAAATTCAAGTCCCCTAGGTCTATCAATGAATTTTGATTAAATTCATTGATAGACTTAGAGAGCTCCAAAGTATAGAAACTTTAGTGCGACTCTTTTTCTACCATTCTTTCATGCTTCACCCACAACTAACACCGTTGTACTGGTTTATGAAGACCAACACTACAATGGTGTTGATCTTCGAAAACCAATACCAATGTTTGTTCTAGTTGGTACACGATCATAATTTTGTTTACGTGTCTTAGGATAAGTATTGGACATCATATATACCTTCTATATGTAAGTATCTCAGGTGGGTTTTGATGTGGTCAACTGAGTTAAGTTAGGTCCCGTGGTATTTTAATCCCTGTGTCTAAGTGTGTAGGAGTTTAGGAGTGCAGAAAGTTGAGCGAAAGACGCAGCGGACGAGAAGGATGATATGGGAAGGGAGCCGACGAGCTTGGTGCATCCGAGGAATGCAGAGGTCTGCGGAAGAGTACGTCGGCGGAGCGAGAAGGACGCACACGATGTCCTAGGGGCAAGAAGCTGGGTGGAAGCACGTTCGAGGAGAAGACCGAAAGAGGGTTCGGATTAGCCCAACTCTGAAAGGCCCAGAAATCACCCAAGAAGACCTGCTGGAAACTAGTCAGCAAGTTGCTGACCAAAAGTCACTCGGGTGCCCGTGAATGAGGGCACCCCTATGTACTCGGGCGCCCCTATTCCCGAGCGCCCCAGTGCATACAGGCGCTTGAGAGTCAAATTCTATCTACCAGGTAGCCGTTTGCAAATGTTGCGTATCAGATAATGTACAAGCCACGTGTCAGGTGTCCTCAACCACTCGGGCGCCCCTATAGTGTCACGTCAGCATTCAGATAGAATTGACTGAGGCTATAAATAGACCCCAGATCTCAGTTCCAAATCAACCAATTCACTACAAACGAATTCTCTATAATTTCTCTTTGTTTATTCTGAGCTTTTATTGTGTAAGAGGCTTCTCTGCCCGAAGGACTTTATTCAGAATAATCGAGTTACATTCTGCCTTGGATTAACAACCTCCCCGATTGCAAACTAAGTAAAATCCATTTGCCTCTTTCTTTTCAGTATTACTTTATTTTTTGATGTTATTTATTTTTATTTGAACTAACCAACATCTTTGTTTAAGATAAATAAAAGATAGTGAGTTTTTATTTTCAGGGTCAATTCACCCCCTCTTGCCAGCTTACGATCACCTTCACTACACACTAACCTCTCCCATCTTGTTATAAGTTTTCAAAAATCTAAATACCTTAGATCCATCAATGGATTTCGATTAAGACTCATTAATGGACTTAGAGAGCTCCGATCAGGCTCATTCCAACTCATGTAGGTTTCTTCAGTGCCCATAAGTCCAAATATGCCCTCCGTTATCATTGTAAAGGATTGCTAACATTATTCAAAAGGTTTAGAAAGTTTCAGACTTTGTCACAATTAACACGAGCCTATAACTTCGTGTATGAGACTGAGGACTAGGATTTCTCACCATATGTCCCTTCATGCTCCACACCTCTTTCTCATTGCAAGTTTTTGAAAATCTAAGTCCCCTAGGTTCATCAATGGGTTTCGGTCAAAACCTATTGATGGACTTAGAAAGCTCCAATCGGGCTCATTCCCAACTCGTGTAGGTTTTTGAAGTACTCGGGAGTCTAAATATGACCTCCATTATCATCTTAAAGAATTCTCAATATTGCTCAAAAGGTTTAGAAAGTATCAGACTTGGTGTCAATTGGCACGGGCCTATAACTTCGTGTGGGAGACTCGGGATTAGGATTTCTCACCATACATCACTTATACATATTCCATACACTTCCATCTCATTATAAACTTTCAGAAATCCAAGTCTCCAAGGTAAATCAATAGGTTTCAGTTAAAATCCATTAATGGATCTAAAGAGCCTCGGACTCATTCCAACTCCTATGAATTTCTTAGATGAACTTGGGTCCAAATAAGCCGCCGTTTACTCTTTTAAATCCCTCCTAACAGTGCTCAAAACGATTTGAAGCATTCAAAACACTATGATGCTACTTTCCCAATACTGTGGTATTGGTAGACCCGTCAATTTGGGTTGACCCCATCGGGTTGGCCCACTCCGTCAAATAATGTAAGTGAATTGAATTAAAATTTTATCAACCAATTTAAAGGTGGGGCCCGCCACATGTGTGGGTCAGCCCGTGATGGGTTTGGGTTGGCCCATGGATTGAAGAATTTTTTACTTCCCAAAACTTAAAACTAAATTGGAAAATCCCTTGGACAAATACCTTAAAAACTTGGATGAATTTCCCTTTTACCTAAGACTTATTATAAAATTGAGGCAAGTAAATCAGAACTTCATAAAAATATAATTTTGAAATATTTAAAGTACAATTTAATAATTTAAATTTAAAATTTTTAATCTTTATACGTGGATGACCCATCTATCCCGCAACTCTCATTGAGTTAGATTGGATTAGAGATTTCTCAACCTACCAAAATGATGGGTCGACCCATCCCGCCCTATCAAATGGCCACCCACTATGGGTCTACCCACCCCGCCATGGGTTGACCCATCTGACGGCTCTAGGTACTAGTTTTTGAAGACTAACAGCATTGTGGTGTCGATCTTTGAAAACCAACACCAACATCTTTTCTAGGTGGTACACAACCATAATTTTGCCTACGTATCTTAAAATCAGTATTAGATACCATATATACCTTCTGTAGGATCGATGCACGTGAGAGGGGGGGTGAATCACGTGCATTTTTCAAAAATCAAAGCGCTTTAAAAAGCGTGCACAGCGGAAACGAATGAAACGAAAAACAAACACACTAACACAGACGAGTTTTACTTCGTTCGGAGCCTTCGTCGACTCCTACTCGAAGGCCCAGGTCCCTCGGACCTTTCCGTTGGGCAATCCACTAATATTCTCTGCCGGTAAGCACCGATAGAGTAAGCGAGTACAAAGGAATTGAAAGTGTGACAACCCCACACTTTCAAGCAATTAAATGTAATAAAATATATATTAAAAAAATCTTTTTACCGACGTCCGGAGTAGGTCGACTCTTTCGGGGCAGCAGGACGTCGTAGGCTCGAAGTGAAGCGTTTCCGGAGCAAGGCGTGAGCGTAGAAGCACTTGAAAGCTTTGGAAGAAGTGTTGTTCTTTGAAGAGGGTCGAGGCCCTCTTTATATAGGGCAGGGGGCGCCCGACATGCTCGGGGCGCCCCCCACGTGGCTGCAGATCCGGCGATGCTCTAGTCAAAGCTGATCTCGTTATCTTCGGGATTGTTTTTGACTGGGGCGCCCGACGCGCACGGGGCGCCCGATTGACCGATCAAACTTTATCACCGAGGCTTCGCGAGGGTGAGCTGCAGCCGCCTTCAGTGGCGTGGCACAGTGGGCGCCCGAGACACGCGGGGCGCCCCCAATTGCGCTGCTGTCGGGGCGTTTACCTCTCTGCTGACTTTGGGTTGACTCTGGGGCGCCCGACACATCCGGGGCGCCCAGCTCAGCTACTGCCTCACTCCTTTGAGGCTCTCTGAGCTGCAGATACACAGTCCTTCGGTCCTGCATCCAGGGTTAGTCCAAAACAAGGCTAGCACAATTTTATATGAACTAAAATAAGATATAATTCTAAGTTAATTAGATCATGTTTCCCAGACCAGGATCTAACCAGGACTCAACTTAGATCACCTAAATGGGTCTAAGTTGGACCGCGCCTAAAGTCCAAGATTGGACTCGTCCTCACTGGGTCGCTCCTCCAGTGACTTACCTTACTTACCCATTGTGCAGTTTTACTTGACCTCTTGACCCACCAGGACTTCCTGCCAAGGCTCAACCACCCTGGTCTTCCTGCCAAGTCTCAACCAACTTGGTCTTCAGCCAGTTGTCAGGTCCCGCGGACCCAACTGGACTTCCCGCCAGGACTCAACCATCCTGGACTTCAGCCTGGTGTCTGGTCCTAAGTCTTTCAACCCTGCACACTTAGTAAATAGGTTAAACACCAACAACCCTAACTTTAACCACTTTGTCATACATTCAAAACCCGAGTTTGACCGTTAGTGCAAACTGCACCAACAATCTCCCCCTTTTTGATGTATTGACAACTCAGGTTAAAGTTAGAAAAAACAGCAGATATGAACTTGCATAAACATGCAGACAATATAGCACAAGCATAGGTATGAAAGTTGCAGCACACAAGAAGGCAGAGATAAATAAATGTGAAATAAGCATGCTTTTTGCAATTTTCTAACCCTTTTACCCTACTCTCCCCCTTTGTCATTCATCAAAAAAAATATAAGCATAACAAGTTTAAGGGAGTAGAAATATAGGCCAAGTGTTAGAAATATAAGCATAACAATCTCAACCCCCTTTTTTTTCAGAAAATATAATATCAAAAAAAATTTTTAAGGGTTTAGCTGGAACTCCTTCTCAATCTTTATCAACTTTTTATCAAAATTTTCAAATGTGTGTTGTCAAAAATGACATTTTGAAAAAGTATTTAGACCTCAGCTCCCCCTGGACCAAGTAATGATTGTGGCCCTTTTCATGTGTCTAACTTTAGTTACTGACTAACTATCTAGATGATAGTAGTGTTCACTGAGTTAGTCAAGTCAAGTAATAATGTCTGGCTCAGATTTTAGTGCAATACTACTTGACTTGATCACTGTAACGTTGGTATTTTACGCCCAGACTTACTGTGATGCACTGACTTAAGCATTCGGAAGTCCAGGCAGAGTCCTATGCATCTCACAACCGTTCTATGTTTTTGCAAACACAAACAAGTTAATCTTAATGTGTTTTGTGAGATGCGGCTACCTAAAACTATAGGTTCATGCAATTCTAGGGGTCAAGCTTAGTCTAAGTCTGCCAGTTTTGAAAATCAAATTTTGAACTACAATAAAGTTCTTGAAAATCAAGTTTGAAAAGTCTGTGTTTAAGTTTAATTTTGAAAGACAATAAACTTTTGAAAAACAAGTTTAAAAAAATCCATGTTTTTTTAAAACCAAAATTCAACTTAAGCTTATCAGGTCAGTCCTAGTCTATAACACACATTCCTATTAACCTTCTTAAGTTGCTAAATTCAGATTCAGGAAGTGGTTTGGTAAATATATCAGCTAGGTTAGACTTAGATTCAACATGGTTAAGTTCAATTTCTCCTTTATTTACATGATCTCTGACAAAATGGTGTTTGATTTCTATATGTTTGGTCCTAGAGTGGTGGATTGGGTTTTTGGTTAAATTGATTAAACTTAGGTTATCTATAAAAATTTTGACTTTCTTAAAATCTAAGTTAAAATCTTTTAAGGTATGCATCATCCAGAGTAGTTGGGCTACACATTCACCCATTGCTATGTACTCAGCTTCAGTGGTGGATAGGGCAACACAGTGTTGTTTTCTACTAAACCAACTAACTAGTGAGGGTCCTAGAAGTTGGCATCCACCACTGGTACTTTTTCTGTCTAATTTACAGCCAGCATAATCTGAGTCAGAATATCCAATAAGTTCAAACTGGGCTGTTCTAGGGTACCAAATTCCTAAACTTTCTGTCCCTTTGAGATACCTAAATATCCTTTTAACTAGGGTTAGATGTGATTCTTTAGCACATGTTTGATACCTAGCACACATACTAACTGCAAAGAGAATATCAGGTCGACTTGCAGTTAAGTAAAGTAAGCTACCTATAGCACTTCTATAATACTTAAGGTCAACAGGTTTGCCATTTGTGTCACTATCTATAGTTTGACTGGTAGCCATAGGTGTCTTAATTTCTTTAGCACTATCCATTCCAAATTTTCTAAGTAATTCTTTAGTGTATTTTTGTTGATAGACAAAAGTACCCTCACTAGTCTGTTTTATTTGTAACCCTAAAAAGAAAGTTAATTGACCTACTAAACTCATTTCAAATTCATTTTCCATTACCGTTATAAAATCTTGTAAAAAGTTTGAGTTAGTTGAGCCAAATACTATATCATCTACATATACTTGAGCTATAAAAATATCAGTTTTTAGAGTTTTAACAAATAGTGTTGGGTCAATTTTGCCTTGGTTAAAGCCTTTAGAAACTAAGTAGTTAGACAGTCTTTCATACCAGGCCCTAGGTGCTTGCTTAAGTCCATATAGGGCTTTCTTAAGTCTAAAGACATAGTCAGGGTGTTCTAAGCTTTCAAAACCAGGAGGTTGACCTACATAAACCTCTTCTTTAATTAGGCCATTTAGGAAGGCTGACTTAACATCCATTTGATAAAGCTTAAATCCTTTATGGGCTGCATAACTTAAGAGCATTCTAATGGATTCAAGTCTGGCTACAGGGGC
>JAGFNQ010005342.1:0-33747 GCA_024364735.1 Boesenbergia rotunda
TGATGAATCACAAATCTGAAGCTTTGAGAAATTCAAAGAGTTCAGAAATGAAGTAGAGAAACAGCTTGACAAAAGTATTAAGATACTTCGATCCGATCGGGGTGGTGAATACTTAAGTCAAGAGTTTCAAGATTATCTTAGGGACAATGGGATATTGTCCCAATGGACTCCGCCATATACACCACAGCATAATGGTGTATCTGAGAGGCGCAACCGAACCTTGATGGACATGGTTAGGTCGATGATGAATCATGCAACTCTTCCAAAATCCTTTTGGGGCTATGCACTTAAGACAGCTGTTTACTTGCTAAACAGAGTCCCGACCAAGGTAGTCTCTACTACTCCATATGAGACATGGAATAGTAAGAAACCTCACTTAACTCACCTTAAGATATGGGTTGTCCTGCTTATGTGAAGCGGACTATATCAGACAAATTGGATGCTAAGTCTGATAAATGTCTATTTATTGGATACCCTAAGGAAACGAAGGGTTACCAATTCTATCATCCCTGGAACAAAAGGTGTTTGTTTCAAGGCATGCTGTATTTCTGGAAAAAGAATTTCTTTTACAAGAAAACAGTGGGAGTGGCATTGAACTTGATGAAGTTCAAGAAACTCCAATAGACATTACAGAGACACCTAGTCAAGACCCACAACTAATAACTCATAATGATGAGCTATCAGTTGAACCTAAAACAACACCACCCTTCGTAGGTCTGATAGGACACGCAATATTCCAGAGAGATATGGATTTCTCATAAGTGAATCGAACGACGTGTTACTCATAAGCGATGACGAACCTATCAGTTATGAAGATGTTCTGAAATGTTCAGAAAGGGACAAATGGCTTGAAGCCATGAAGTCGGAAATGGATTCCATGTACGAAAATCAAGTATGGGACTTGGTTAACCCACCTGAAGGGATTAAACCCATAGGGTGCAAGTGGGTTTTCAAGAAGAAAACCGACATGGAAGGTAATGTTGTTACCTTTAAGGCTAGATTAGTGGCAAAAGGATATCGTCAGAAACAAGGAATTGATTATGACGAAACCTATTCGCCAGTAGCTATGCTTAAATCCATTCGGATGCTCCTAGCCATAGCAGCTCATTATGATTATGAGATATGGCAAATGGATGTGAAAACAACTTTCCTTAATGGAAACCTGCTTGAGGATGTATACATGATACAACCTGAAGGTTTCACATCGGTTGATAAAACCAAAGTATGCAAGCTTCGACGATCCATATATGGACTGAAGCAAGCATCCAGGAGCTGGAACATCCGTTTTGATGAGACAATCAAAGAGTTTGATTTCTCACAAAATCCTGACGAACCTTGTGTGTACAAGAAGGTTAGTGGGAGTGCAGTCGTATTCCTAGTGCTATATGTCGATGACATATTGCTTATAGGAAACGATATATCAGTCTTACAGACAGTTAAAATTTGGTTGTCCAAAACTTTCTCCATGAAAGACCTGGGAGAAGCAACCTATATCCTTGGGATTAGAATCTATAGAGATAGATCAAAACGGTTGCTTGGTCTTTCACAGTCTACATATATAGACCGAGTGCTAAAAAGGTTTAGCATGTCGGAATCCAAGAAAGGTTACCTTCCCATCAGGCATGGGATCAACCTTTCAAAGTCTATGTGTCCGCGCACAGAAGACGAGAGGATTTGCATGAATAAGATTCCTTATGCATCCGCGATAGGATCTATTATGTATGCTATGTTATGTACAAGGCCCGATGTATCGTATGCTCTGAGCGTCACAAGCAGATACCAGTCGGATCCAGGAATGGATCATTGGGTGGCTGTCAAGACAATCCTTAAGTACTTAAGAAGAACTAAGGATGTGTTCCTAATATATGGAGAAGGAGATATGGTAATACGTGGGTATACAGATGCCAGTTTCCAGACAGATAAGGATGACTCCAAATCCCAGTCTGGATACGTATTTACTTTGAATGGAGGCGCAATAAGTTGGAAGAGTTCCAAGCAAGACACAGTAGCGGATTCTACCACGGAAGCGGAATATATCGCAGCTTCGGAAGCAGCAAAGGAAGCAGTCTGGATCAAGAAGTTTGTCTCCGAACTTGGTGTGGTTCCAACCATTGATGAAGCAGTGCCGGTTTACTGCGACAACAATGGATCTATTGCACAAGTAAAGGAACCAAGGTCTCATCAGCGATCCAAACACGTGCTTCGTCGCTATCATCTGATCAGAGAGATTATAAGTAGGAATGATATACAAATTGAGAAAATTCCCACTGAAAGGAATTTAGCGGATCCTTTAACTAAGGCCTTGCCTCAATGCAAGTTTGAGGGTCATGTTAGAGCCTGTGGTATTGGATACCGTAGCGATTGGAATTAGGCCATGTGGGAGTTTGTTAGTAATATGAGAGAAGTGTCCTAAGGCAATCGCCTTATGATTGTAAACATTAATTTTAATAAACGAAAATTCACTATTTGAGTATGCATGTTTGTGTATTTGATTGAGATTTTAAACTCATTTACTGAATGACCGCAATACAATTCACAGCATGAGAGAATTTGTGATGAATTCACAACTAGTGATTATCTCTACATGTGCAATTGTGAAGTATTGAAAATATCCCTAGTCGATGAATTGATAAATACGGACACTATCAATTCTGTTGAAACTAGCATGGGTTATTCTCTAATCAGCTGATTCTCACTGGCTGGTGACATTGGGATGTCCGGAGATAAACATGAATGCTAGTTAAGTGAACTAGTTCGTTGGAGTGACTGACTGTAAAACTTCACATGGTAGTCTATATATAGACATGTCAGTGAAGTTCTTACTGCAGCTTAAGTGCGATAATCCTTTGACTTGCGGTGTTCAAGTCATCTTGGTCATGGAGACTTATACTTTAACATCTTAAGCAAGCATCTCCAAGGAGGTGTGGACCCAAGATGGTTGGGTATACGCCGAAGTGCCCGAAGATGTTTGAACAGCCTACAAAGGATTCACCACTCCTTGCGAGGAGATGTATACCCAGGCCTATCGTCGGATTGTTAATCAAAGCCTCTAGCCAGAGCATGTCATGTTTAGAGTATGAGTCTCTTAAATACATGAGAGTAATTAGAAATCCAAAGGATGAGAGAACGTTACTTGGGCTAGGTGTGACGTAGTCAGCCTAGTGGGGACTGATACACACAGACCATGTCCTGAATCAAGTGGGTATAAGATGGTGAAGGGAATGAGGCACGATTCATTAGAGCTGCTGAAGGGTTTCAGAATTATTTCTGAGGTTAACCGTTGATCATTCGATTAATTGGTGGTCATGATGTACTACTAGGTGCCACTCATGATCGTTCTATAATTGGTTGATTATAGACGGCCAACATAAATTGAAAGCCTATTTAGTCACACGCACTACGAGTAATCCGAGGGATTTAAAACGAGTTGAAAATTAGATTTTCCGATCAAGAGAAATAAGTCGAATCTGAATTAATCAGAGGCGCAACGGAAGCTTAAAATGGCTAAGTCTTTTGAAGGCTTATTGGGCGAATTAAATGAGTTTAATTCGCGAAGGTTTGGCTTGATGTGGCCGGCCAAAGAGGGTACCCACCCTCTTTGGTTTGGCCGGCCACTACAAGGAGAGAAAATAAATTTATTTGATTTATTTTATAAAATAATCAAGTGTGATTTGTTTTATAAAATTATGGATAAATAAATCTATATATAAAGAAATTTATATAAAGAGATTTATATAAAGAAATTTATAGAAATTTATTCTTTTTATGGAAATTAAAATGAACCATGGATCGATTTATTTTAATTTTATAAAATCAATTATGAATTCATTTTTCCATGATAAGAAAAATTTATAAATTTCTTGTAAATTTTATTCCATAATAAAAGGAGAGATGTATTTGTTTTATTATAAATTTAGTTATATTAAAACTTGGCATAACGGAATAATTCATAAGAAAATTTATAGGATAAATTTCTTATGAAAATTTATTCCGTTAAAAGAGGAGACTTGGCGATAGAGAGGCTACTATATAAAGAATCCAGGCTAGGCTTGAATTCCTCAATTGAATTATCAAGAGATTAAGAAGCCCTCTCACTCTCTCATACTCTCTCTCTCTCTCACTCTAGGGCCGGCGCCCACCCTTGCTCTCTCTAGGGCCAGCGCCCCTTCTCTCTCTAGGTCCGGTGCCTCTTTCTCACTCTAGGACCGGCGCCACCTCCCTTGTTGTGAGCCACCACCAAGACGAAGCGGGTCGCGACTCCTTCTTCCCTTCACGGAATCTTGATTCCGTTATTTGGTGGTTAGTTTCTATCTCTCTCTCTTGATATTCTAGTTGTGCCTTTAGAGAATCTAGTAGTTCTCGTCGTCACAAAACTCGTGGCTTTGCGAAGTCATCCCGAAGAGAACTCGGCGTGGACGCGAATAGAGGCGGAGCTTCCAAGGGACGCTACGGTTGGATCACGTCCCTTACTTCGAGTTACGCGAGGTATTGAGTAAATTAGTTTACTTTCTGTAAAATTTTAATTTATGATCATGTCCACACACCATAAGGTTGCATGCTAGATACATGGTTAAAAATAATTTGAGAAATTATTTATGCTAATTCTTCCGCTGCACGTAAATATTTTAAAATTTACGAACTCGTATCCTTGTCAACATGCACCCGGTCCCAACAGATATCTCTATGGATTTCATTTCAAGGCTCCCCAGGACTACGAATAGATATGATGCGATATGGGTAATTATGGATAGGTTGACGAAGTCTGCTCACTTCCTAGCAATCAAGATGACTTATTCGATTGAGCAACCAGCTCAATTATATGCTAAGGAGATATTCAGACTTCATGGAGTTCCCAAGACCATCATCTCAGATAGGGATGGTCGCTTTACCTCACATTTTTGGGAGTGCGTCTAGAAGTCTCTCGGCACTAAACTTTGATTCAGCACCGCTTTTCACCCTCAGACTGACGGGCAAATTGAACGAGTGAATCAAGTACTGGAGGACATGTTGCGGGTTTGTGCCCTGGATTTCAAAGGGAGTTAGTGCCGATATCTATGTTTAGCAGAATTCGCTTACAATAATAGCTACCAAGCTACGATCAGAATGGCACCTTTTGAAGCTTTGTATGGGAGGAGATGTAGGTCTCCGATCTATTGGTACGAAGGTGGTGAAAAGAAGGAAATGGGACTCAAGACGGATTTCATCGACGACACCACCCGAGCTATACAGAACATTCGACAACGGATAGAAGCTGCTCAGAGCCGTCAGAAGAATTATGCGGATGTCCGGCGTAGGCCACTGGAATTCGATATTGGAGATTTGGTATTTCTCAAAGTGGCTCCTATGAAAGGGGTAACGAGATTTGGGAAGAAAGGAAAACTCAGTCCGCGTTATGTGGGACCGTACTAGATCCTGAAAAGAGTTGGTAGGGTAGCTTATGAGCTAGAGCTTCCCCAAGAGATGTTGGCTATTCATAACGTATTCCATGTGTCGATGCTCAAGAAGTGTATTCCAAACGCCAACCAAGTGATCGAGCCGCAGACAGTACAGGTGCAGGAGGACCAAAGCTTTGAAAGTCGACCTATCCAGATCCTGGATCGGGAAATCAAAAAGCTAAGGAACAAGGAGGTACCCTTGGTCAAGGTCCTATGGCAAAGTCAAAGGTTTCAAGGAAGCTACCTAGGAACGCGAGGACGAGTTGAGGCGCAAGTATCCGGAGCTATTCTATGTTCGAGGACGAACTTTCACGAGGTATGGGGGATTGTAACGACCCGTAAAATCCTTTCAATATTTTTCTTGAAAATATTGATCATACCTATATGGATTCGTGAGTAATATAGGAGTAATAGTACGAAACCTTAGCATGATTCCTTATATGGATTAAAAGCTAAGTATGTAACGCCCGCTTTTTTTTTCCATAAGCGGCGTTACGTTAACATACTTAGGGCATGTAGACATCATAAGACAGCGGAATAACTTTAACTTTACTCGTACATGCCCTACTACCATTCTTAACATAATGACATGAAAACTCGGCATATTGACTTCTTACTTAAACATCATATCATGTCATACTTAACATCACATCATAGAGTTCCATAAGTCATTATTCAAGCATTCAAGCTTATAAGTGACCAAAGTAAAGTTCTAGCATAACCGATAAACATATGATTTCCTAGGCCAAGTCACTACTACACACATGCGTTCTTGCTCTCCTGCTGCTTCCTCATTGTCCCCTTGAATGATCTGCGGTATAAGGAAATAAGACTATAAGCACACAGGCTTAGTAAGACTCTTTCCTACTCACAAAACCATTCGTCATTTCATAATGAGCACATGAAACATTAACATTCTTGGTGCTCTACTTAGAACATAACAACTTGAATCACTTATCATATACTTGACATGGCATGAACATAAACATAAGTGAACATTCCTATCATGGCATGAGACATGGCATAAACGTAAACATAGTAAACATTCTAAGCATGGCATAATACATGGTATAAACATAACATAATAAACATTCCTAGCATGGTATAATACATGGTATAAACATAACATCATAAACGTTCCTAGCATGGCATAATACATGGTATAAACATAACATAATAAACATTCCTAGCATAGCATAATACATGGTATAAACATAACATAATAAACATTCCTAGCATGGCATAATACATGGTATAAACATATCTATAAGGTGTAAACCCACTGGTATGGCATAAACATAGGCATACTTCCTATCATAGCATATGAGCATCCTCTTAACATAATCATGACATAGATCATTTACTCTCATGCATATTTCTTAACATGAAGCGTAAGCATAAAAATCTTATCAGCATAGCATAATGCATAACATGAATGAATGCATGAGTAGAATGCATATACATAAGGATGCTTAACTTTTAAAAACATACTTTTAAATGCTTAATCATAATCATTATATCATTGGGGTCCCCGGCTTGTACCACATACATACATCATAAGCGCGCATCCCTAGCAAGTCCGAGGTAGCGAGCCCCGACCTACTAGGGTAAGGACAGCATAGTCGGTAGTCCACGAACCGAGGCGTTCTTAAGGAGCCCATCCCTGTTGCACAGCTCCGGTAGTGCCAGAACCGTGGACAACATAGTCGGTAGTCCATAACCGGGGCGTTCTTATGGTGCCCATCCCTTGGACCCATACTTCGGTCCGGTACAAGCCCATTCATAAAGTAAAATACTTTACATGTTTCATCATTCATAAGACATTCATAGCATAACCATGTTACATAAAGCATGACTTAACACATGCTTGCCCTTTCATCGTTCATACTTATTGCATAGCATCATGATGCCTGGAAGGCATGAGCATTATCTTCATTCATAAACATGGTATGCATCTTCTTTCATAAACATGGCATGCATCATTCTTATCATAACATAAACATAACATACTTATCATGACATCGTTCTTATCATGAACATAAACATAACATACTTATCATGACATCATTCTTATCATGAACATAAACATAACATACTTATCATGGCATCGTTCTTATCATGAACATAAACATAACATACCTATCATGACATCATTCTTATCGTGAACATAAACCTAACATACTTATCATGGCATCATTCATATCATGAACATACACAACAACATAGCATGGTTCTTAACATAACATGAGCATATAACATAGCATGGTTCTCTACATAACCTAAGCCTACATAGGTAGGACTTACATAAACATGCTACCTACTATCCAAGTGCATGGCATAAAACATAAGACATTCATAATAAACCCTATTAAGCATGACATCCCAATCATAACATACAACATAAAACATGGTGCTTATGGTTAGGGTTATAGGTAACATGAGTTCTACCACATGCTTGAACCTATATATATATATATATACTTCATGATAAGCATAAACCATCATTCTTTGAACCTTAACTTCACCCCAAACCCTAGATACATGGCTTGGCCGAAACCTATAGGGAGGAGTTCCATCAATTCCATAAACATGTAAGATAGCATTAGGTAAAGGAACAACCATACATCATCTATGAGACCATAAGAAGCCATTGGGGCCCATGATTAGGGTTAACCCTAACCTTTAGCCCTCCTTCCTAGGGCTGGCCGAAACATGTAAGGCCATGGGGGCATGGAAAAATTCCATTAAAATCCCCAATCAATCATTAAACACCAACCATACATTACCATAGGGCCATTGGGGCCCTTACTTGAAATAAGTCCTAACTTTTTACCCTATTAGAAATCTTGGCCGAAACTTATAGGGTCTCTAGGCCATGTGAAAATTCACATAAATCATCCTCCATCTGTAGGATCGATGCACGTGAGAGGGGGGGGTGAATCACGTGACTTTTAAAAAATTAAAATCAGAGTGCTTTAAAAAGCGTGCACAGCGGAAACGAAAGAAACGAAAAACAAACACACTAACACAGACGAGTTTTACTTCGTTCGGAGCCTTCGTCGACTCCTACTCGAAGGCCCAGGTCCCTCAGACCTTTCCGTTGGGCAATCCACTAGTATTCTCTACCGGTAAGCACCGATAGAGTAAGCGAGTACAGAGGAATTGAAAGTGTGACAACCCCACACTTTCAAGCAATTAAATGCAATAAAATATTTACTAAAAAAATTATCTTTTTACCGACGTCCGGAGTAGGTCGACTCTTTCGGGGCAGCAGGACGTCGTCGGCTCGAAGTGAAGCGTTTCCGGAGCAAGGCGCGAGCGTAGAAGAACTTGGAGACTTTGGAAGAAGTGTTGTATTTCCAGCCTTGGTCGAGGGCTCTATTTATAGCCCTGGGGGCGCCCGGAATGTCCGGGGCGCCTCCCTGCGTGGATGCCGATCCGCAGCCCTCTCGGTCAAGCATTTGATCTCTTTATCTTCGGGATCAGCCTTGACCGGGGCGCCCGAAGCGCTCGGGGCGCCTCCCTTGACCGGTCAAAACCTCATCTCGTTGGCTTCGCGAGGGCGAGCTTCGGCAGCTGATTCTACGTGGCACAGTGGGCGCCCGCGACACGCGGGGCGCCCGACATGCGGGGCGCCCGATACACGCGGGGCGCCCCGAATAGCGCTGCTGTCGGGGCTTTTCTTGGTCTGCTGACTTGTTTGACTCTGGGGGGCGCCCGAAACATCCGGGGCGCCCAGCTCAGCTACTGCCTCACTCCTTTGAGGCTCTCTGAGCTGCAGATACACAGTCCTTCGGTCCTGCATCCAGAGTTAGTCCAAAACAGTAAATAAAGTGTTAAATTATACAGCCTGGGCTGTCTTGGTTCTGACTTTGGTTCTCCGAAATGGAGCCCTAGGTCGAACCGACGCCTACTGTTCCCTTGACGGGGAACGCGTCCTCACTGGTTCGCTCCTCCAGTGACTTACCTCACTTACCCTTTGTGCAGCTTTACTTAACTTCTTGACCCACCAGGACTTCCTGCCAAGGCTCAACCACCCTGGTCTTCCTGCCAAGTCTCAACCAACTTGGTCTTCAGCCAGTTGTCAGGTCCCGCGGACCCAACTGGACTTCCCGCTAGGACTCAACCATCCTGGACTTCAGCCTGGTGTCTGGTCCTAAGTCTTTCAACCCTGCACACTTAGTAAAGGGGTTAAACACTAACAACCCTAACTTTAACCACTTTGTCATACATCAAAACCCGAGTTTGACCGTTAGTGCAAACTGCACCAACAATCTCCCCCTTTTTGATGTATTGACAACTCAGGTTAAAGTTAGAAAAAAAAGAGCAGATATGAACTTGCATAACCATGCAAATAATATAACATAAACATGCAAATAATATAACATAAGCATAGGTATGAAAGTTACAGCATACAAGAAAGCAGAATTAATTAACTGTAATTAACTGTAAAATAAGCATGCTGTTTGCAATTTTCTAACCCTTTACCCTACTCTCCCCCTTTGTCATTCATCAAAAATTAGGCATAACAAGTGTAAGGGAGTAGAAATATAGGCTAAGTGTTAGAAATAAACAAGTCTTAAATCTATTTACTTAGCTCATAAAAAAATTTTCTTTCAAAATATCAATCTTAATAAAAAATGTTTTAAGGGATTAGTTGGAATTCCCTCTCAATCTTTATCAACTTTTATCAAAATTTTCAAAGGTGTTTTGTCAAAAATGATATTTTGAAAAAGTATTTTGACCTCAGCTCCCCCTGGACCAAGTAATGATTGTGGTCTCTTTTCATGTGTCTAACTCTAGTTACTGACTAACTATCTAGATGATAGTAGTGTTCACAGGGTTAGTCAAGTCAGGTAATAATGTCTAGCTCAGATTTTAGTGCAAGGCTACTTGACTTGATCACTGTAATGTTGGTATTTTACGCCCAGACTTACTGTGATGCACTGACTTAAGCATTCGGAAGTCCAGGCAGAGTCCTATGCATCTCACAACCGTTCTATGTTTTTGCAAACACAAACAAGTTAATCTTAATGTGTTTTGTGAGATGCGACTACCTAAATCTATAGGTTCATGCAATTCTAGGGGTCAAGCTTAGGCTAAGTCTGCCAGTTTTGAAAATCAAATTTTGAAAGACAATAAAGTTCTTGAAAAACAAGTTTGAAAAGTCCGTGTTTAAGTTAAATTTTGAAAGGCAATAAACTTTTGAAAAACAGGTTTGAAAGATCCATGTTTTTAAACTCACAAGCTTAATTAGTTAAACCAAAAGTCAACTTAAGCTTATCAGGTCAGTCCTAGTCTTAAGTCTATTTTTAAACTTAAGCTATGGGACAGAACACCCTCCATGTTTTATCAACTTAAGCTTAATTAGTAACACACATTCCTATTAACCTTCTTATGTTGCTAAATTCAGATTCAGGAAGTGGTTTAGTAAATATATCAGCTAGGTTAGACTTAGATTCAACATGGTTAAGTTCAATTTCTCCTTTATTTACATGATCTCTGACAAAATGGTGTTTGATTTCTATATGCTTGGTCCTAGAGTGGTGGATTGGGTTTTTGGTTAAATTGATTGAACTTAGGTTGTCTATAAAATTTTTGACTTGTTTAAAATCTAAGTGAAGGTCCTTTAGGGTATGCATCATCCAGAGTAGTTGGGCTACACATTCACCCATTGCTATATACTCAGCTTCAGTGGTGGATAGGGCAACACAATGTTGTTTTCTACTGAACCAACTAACTAGTGAGGGTCCTAGAAGTTGGCATCCACCACTGGTACTTTTTCTGTCTAACTTACAGCCAGCATAATCTGAGTCAGAGAATCCAATAAGTTCAAACTGGGTTGTTCTAGGGTACCAAATTCCTAAATTTTTTGTCCCTTTGAGATACCTAAATATCCTTTTAACTAGGGTTAGATGTGATTCTTTAGCACATGTTTGATACCTAGCACACATACTAACTGCAAAGAGAATATCAGGTCGACTTGCAGTTAGGTAAAGTAAGCTACCTATAGCACTTCTATAATACTTAAGGTCAACAGGTTTGCCATTTGTGTCACTATCTATAGTTTGATTGGTAGCCATAGGTGTCTTAATTTCTTTAGCATTATCCATTCCAAATTTTCTAAGTAATTCTTTAGTGTATTTTTGTTGATAGACAAAAGTACCATCACTGGTCTGTTTTATTTGTAGCCCTAAAAAGAAAGTTAATTGACCTACTAAACTCATTTCAAATTCAGTTTCCATTATAGTTGTGAAATCGTGTAAAAAGTCTGAGTTAGTTGAGCCAAATACTATATCATCTACATATACTTGGGCTACAAAAATATCATTTTTTAGGGTTTTGATAAATAGTGTTGGGTCAATTTTGCCTTGGTTAAAACCTTTTGAAACTAAGTAGTTAGACAGTCTTTCATACCAGGCCCTAGGTGCTTGCTTAAGTCCATATAGGGCTTTCTTAAGTCTAAAGACATAATCAGGGTGTTCTAAGCTTTCAAAACCAGGGGGTTGACCTACATAAACCTCTTCTTTAATTAGGCCATTTAGGAAGGCTGACTTAACATCCATTTGAAAAAGCTTAAATCCCTTATGGGCTGCATAACTTAAGAGCATTCTTATGGATTCAAGTCTAGCTACAAGGGCATAGGTTTCATCATAATCAAGACCTTCTACTTGGCTAAACCCCTTAGCTACTAGCCTAGCCTTATTCCTGACTGTTTCTCCTTGTTCGTTAAGTTTATTCCTAAAGACCCATTTAGTTTCAATAAATTTCTTGCCTTTAGGTAAGGGTACTAAGTCCCAGACTTGACTACGTTCAAATTGGGCTAACTCTTCCTGCATGGCTATGATCCAATCAGGGTCAAGTAAGGACTCTTCTATAGACTTGGGTTCAATTTTTGAAATCAATGCAATTTGACTAAGGTTCCTAAAAGCTGATCTAGTCTGAACCCTTAGTTCTGGATTACCTAAGATTTGATTAGTTGGGTGGTCTGAGCTAACTCGTACAGTTCTGGGTTGGTTAGGTTCAGTTTCAGGTGTGGGTTCAGTTAGATCATCGTTTTGGTCCTCAATTGGCCTTTCATCAGGGTCAGTACTGGATCTAACAAAGTCAATTGGTTGGTAGGTGGTTTGATCAGAGTTATTTGGGTCAGATTTTTCATCAAATTTTACATTTGTAGTTTCTTCAATTTTTAGGGTAATTTTGTTATAAACTCTATAGGCTCTACTGGTAAGGGAATAACCTACAAAGATACCTTCCTCAACCTTAGAAGTAAATTTTCCTAAGTGTTCTCTAGTATTTAAGATATAGACTTTACATCCAAATACTTTAAGGTATTTAATGTTAGGTTGTTTGTTATAATAGATTTCAAAAGAGGTCTTTCCTAGGTTTTTAATTAGAGTTATTCTATTTTGTACATAACAAGCTGTACTAACAGCCTCAGCCCAAAGGTATCTAGGTAAGTTGTATTCATTGAGCATTGTTCTAGCTGCTTCTTGTAGTGTTCTATTTTTTCTTTCTACAACTCCATTTTGTTGAGGTGTTTTAGGGCAAGAGAATTCGTGATGGTAGCCTTTTTCTAGACAAAATTGATTAAATTTGTGATTTTTGAATTCTCCGCCATTATCGCTCCTATGTCTTTTGATTTTAATCCCTTTTTCATTTTCTGTTAATTTACAAAATTGAGTGAGTATATCAAACGTTTCATCTTTATTTTTTAAGAATTTTACCCAGGTAAATCTTGAATAGTCATCTATAATTACTAGGCAGTATAGGTTACCATTAATTGATTTAACCCCATGTGAGTCAAATAGGTCTAGGTGAATTAATTCCAGAATTGACTTGGTTTGAGTTTGATTAGTTGGTTTGTGGGTTGACCTAGTTTGTTTTCCTTGTTGACAGGCATTACATAAGGTTGACTCAAGGTTAGATAACTTTGGTAGGCCTCTAACTACACCATTTAGTTTAGGTAGTTTTCTGAAGTGAGTATGTGAAAGTCTCCTATGCCAGAGCCAAGTCTCATCCTTATGGGTTAAGAGGCAATTTTCTAAGGGACAGGTTAACTTAATTTCATAAATGTTATTGTGTCTAAGTCCTCTAAGTGTGATGTTTGGGTTGTCATTGTGTTTGATCAGACATTCATTGGATAGGAACCTAACCTTATAACCAGTGTCACACAATTGGCTAATGCTTAGTAAATTGAAGTTGAAATTTTCAACAAGTAATACATTTGTTATTATGAAATCAGACTCAAGTTCAATATTGCCTAGGCCAATTACCTTAAGTTTATCGTTGTTCCCAAAAGCAACGGTCCCTAGTCTTTTGTACTTGAGTTCTGTAAATTTGGTGGGATCCCCAGTCATGTGTCTGGAGCATCCACTGTCAATGATCCATTTGTTTTCCTACAGTTAAGTAAAAAGTTTTAGACCTTAGGTTGAGTTTTTGAATTAAAAAAAAATTAAAGACGATTTAAAAACTTTAGTTTGAATTTTAAATTTGAGTTATGTTAATTTTGATTTTGAATTTTATTTTTATTTTTGAATTTGAATTTTGTTTGAATTTGAATTTGCCTTTTGAATTTGAATTTGACTTTTAATTTACGAATTTGAATTTGAATTTTAATTTTTGAATTTTAATTTGAATTTTAATTTTTGAATTTTAATTTGAATTTTAATTTTTGAATTTGAATTGAATTTGAATTAGAATTTTAATTTTTGAATTTTAATTTTTGAATTTGAATTTGAATTTGAATTTGAATTTGAATTTTTGAATTTTAATTTGAATTTTAATTTTTGAATTTTAATTTGAATTTGAATTGAATTTGAATTTGAATTTTAATTTTTGAATTTTAATTTGAATTTTAATTTTTGAATTTTAATTTGAATTTTAATTTTTGAATTTTAATTGAATTTGAATTTGAATTTTAATTTTTGAATTTTAATTTGAATTTTAATTTTTGAATTTGAATTATCAATCAATAATTTAAATTTGGTTATCCTTATTCATCTCACTCGGTCTAAGTTATCAATCAAGGGAGTCCTATGATTTTGTGAGATGATTTTGAGTTTGATTAGAAAAGTTAACTTGACCTTGTGTTAGATCCAAGTTTAACAAGTAGTAATTTAAAAGTACACTTCAATAATTGGCTTCCAGGCCATGGCGAGGCACAGTGGCCTTCTTTGGCCGAAGCCTTATTGGAGCAACAACCATTTTCTAGGCAAAGCCGCTTAAAGAAGTTGAACTTTTAACTTACTCATTGAAAACCTTGGTACTAAATAGTACAAGATTCAAATTAACTTTGAAGCTAATCCTAAGTGCCCACCTGGGCAGAGGCTGATTTTAAGGTGCCAACTAGTTTGGAGCCTCCCCCTAAATTGTAGACTGGGTGTCTAGGGTCAATGTAATGGATGTCCCTTTTTGGGACATAAAATTGATTCTGACCTACTTGCTTTGTTAGATAAGCTTTCGGGACCCACGCTTTTCGTTGATTTTTGCGGGGGTGGATAAAGGAGATAAAGGATCTTTGGTTCGATCTTGATTTATATCCTATCCCAGATTTGTTGTACATGCCCTTTTGTGATCCAAGAATAAGGTCAAGGTTCTTGGATCGGGTTGTGAAAGTTGCTAGTAGATCCTTAAGTTTTAGGACTTCACCCTTTAGGGTTGAGTTTTCAGTTTCAAGCTCAATTAATTTTTGATTTTGAGTTTGTTCAGTTAATGTTCTGGTATTAATTAATTGCTCCTTAAGGTCTTGATTTTCCTTAAGGAGCTGGTCATTTCTAGATTCAGATGCAAGCAATTTTTTATTCAAGACAGAAATAATTTTAAAGAACTTTTCATTTACTGAATCTAAATATACCTTAGTAGAGCCGTCTGAAAATAGTCCGATCTCTTGGCTCGACTCGTATTCGGAATCCTCGTCTTGATCCGAGTCCGATTCTGGTCCGGTTGCCATCAGTGCGAGGTAGCTTGCGTTCTTCGGTTGTTCATCGTCGGAATCGTCCGAGCTTTCATCCCACGTGGCTTGAAGAGCCTTCTTCTTTTTGTTCTTAGTGGGTTGGTCCTCTTTCTTGTAAGGGCATTCATATTTGAAGTGCCCTTTTCTGTTACAGCCGAAGCAGATCATTTTGCTTTTACCTTCAGTGCTGTAGGGCTTCATTACCTTTTGAATATCTTTCTTTGAAAATTTGTTCTTCCTTCTGGTGAACATTTTTCTTACCAAGTTCACCAGTTGTTCTTCTTCATCAGAGCCTGACTCATCTTCAGGTTCTTCTTGGACTTTTCTTTTTGATTTGGCTTCCTTTGGTGAACCTGCAAATAATGCTAGCCCTTTCTCGACCTTGGCGTTAGTTTGCTCATGCAGCTCTAATTCACAAAATAGTTCATCCAGATTTATTTTTGAAAGGTTCCTAGAAATTTTATAGGCATCTATAATAGATGCCCATAGTGAGTTTCTAGGGAACGCATTTAACGCGTACCTTATGATGTCCCGGTTCTCCTGTTTGTGCCCGATCATGTGGAGTCCATTCAATATGTTCTTAATCCGGGCGTGGAGTTGACTTGCTGATTCTCCTTCCTGCATTTTGATGTTAAATAATTTATTCAATAATAGATCTCTCTTTGTTACCTTTGCATCAGAAGTGCCTTCATGTAATTCTGTTAATTTGTCCCATAGCTCCTTCGCCGAGTCGGTTGGTCCAATTCTGTTTAGCTCCTCTTTGGTAAGTCCGCACTGGAGGGTGTTCTGAGCTTTGAACTCGGTCTGAGCCTTTTTCTTCATCTCTGAGTTCCATCTGTCGGGCCTTAGTGGAGCATTATTTCTCTCATCCATTGGCGGTGTGTAGCCTGTTTGAACTGCAAACCACTGATCCATGTCGGTCTTCAGATAAACCTCCATCCTTCTCTTCCAGTAGGGAAAGTCTTCCCCATTAAAGAGGGGAGGGCGAGCAGTGCTATAGCCTTCACCTTGGGCCATCTGAAATAGACCACACAAAAACTTGTCCCAAGACTAGGTCTTGGATTAGTAGTGTGGTAGGAAGAGGAGAAGAGAGCGACTCGAAATGGTGTTGCACCAAATTCGAGTAAAATCAAACGAACGGAAAACTAATCCAAATCTAGGCAACAATACCTAATTTAGATTATGTGTAGCGAAAAACCAAAAATCGAAAAAAATGGATTTCCCCTGGCTCTTATGGTGGTTGCACCGATACAGAGCGTACCAGGCTCTGATACCACTTGTAGGATCGATGCACGTGAGAGGGGGGGGTGAATCACGTGACTTTTAAAAAATTAAAATCAGAGTGCTTTAAAAAGCGTGCACAGCGGAAACGAAAGAAACGAAAAACAAACACACTAACACAGACGAGTTTTACTTCGTTCGGAGCCTTCGTCGACTCCTACTCGAAGGCCCAGGTCCCTCGGACCTTTCCGTTGGGCAATCCACTAGTATTCTCTACCGGTAAGCACCGATAGAGTAAGCGAGTACAGAGGAATTGAAAGTGTGACAACCCCACACTTTCAAGCAATTAAATGCAATAAAATATTTATTAAAAAAATTATCTTTTTACCGACGTCCGGAGTAGGTCGACTCTTTCGGGGCAGCAGGACGTCGTCGGCTCGAAGTGAAGCGTTTCCGGAGCAAGGCGCGAGCGTAGAAGAACTTGGAGACTTTGGAAGAAGTGTTGTATTTCCAGCCTTGGTCGAGGGCTCTATTTATAGCCCTGGGGGCGCCCGGAATGTCCGGGGTGCCTCCCTGCGTGGCTGCCGATCCGCAGCCCTCTCGGTCAAGCATTTGATCTCTTTATCTTCGGGATCAGCCTTGACCGGGGCGCCCGAAGCGCTCGTGGCGCCTCCCTTGACCGGTCAAAACCTCATCTCGTTGGCTTCGCGAGGGCGAGCTTCGGCAGCTGATTCTGCATGGCACAGTGGGCGCCCGCGACACGCGGGGCGCCCGACATGCGGGGCGCCCGATACACGCGGGGCGCCCCGAATAGCGCTGCTGTCGGGGCTTTTCTTGGTCTGCTGACTTGTTTGACTCTGGGGGGGGCCCGAAACATCCGGGGCGCCCAGCTCAGCTACTGCCTCACTCCTTTGAGGCTCTCTGAGCTGCAGATACATAGTCCTTCGGTCCTGCATCCAGGGTTAGTCCAAAACAGCAAATAAAGTGTTAAATTATACAGCCTGGGCTGTCTTGGTTCTGACTTTGGTTCTCCGAAATGGAGCCCTAGGTCGAACCGACGCCTACTGTTCCCTTGACGGGGAACGCGTCCTCACTGGTTCGCTCCTCCAGTGACTTACCTCACTTACCCTTTGTGCAGCTTTACTTAACTTCTTGACCCACCAGGACTTCCTGCCAAGGCTCAACCACCCTGGTCTTCCTGCCAAGTCTCAACCAACTTGGTCTTCAGCCAGTTGTCAGGTCCCGCGGACCCAACTGGACTTCCCGCCAGGACTCAACCATCCTGGACTTCAGCCTGGTGTCTGGTCCTAAGTCTTTCAACCCTGCACACTTAGTAAAGGGGTTAAACACTAACAACCCTAACTTTAACCACTTTGTCATACATCAAAACCCGAGTTTGACCGTTAGTGCAAACTGCACCAACACCATCTCCCTTACATCATGATAATACATAAAACACATACTTGAAGTTTTAGACCCAACCCTACCCATGGGTTCTTGAAGTTGGCCGAAACCTTAGGGGATCCTAGGGTACCCCAAAAATTCTCAAAAATTATATTTAATCTCTAAACATCATGAGAGTACATTAGACAACATAGGAAGATTTTTAGCATCATCATGGACCCTAAAATCCTAGTGGCCGAAACCCATAGGACTAGGGTTCTTGGTTTTCTTTCTTTCAACATCAAATCCCAAAAACCAACCAATATATCATGCTAAAAACATAAGGAACTATTATACCACAGGTGAGGGAGTCTTACCTTGGTTGATCTTGATTTTTAAACCTTAAAAGAGAAGAAAATTGCAAATCCATTGGACACTTGAACCCCCTTGCCCTTGTATCCTTGGAAAACCTTTAGATCTTGGTGATGAGACCTTCTTGTGGAGCTTTTCCAAGGGAGAACCACCTTTGTGGTGTTCGGCTAGAATGAGGAGGGAGGAGGAGAGGAAATGCAACTGATAGGAGGAAGAAGGTAACTCCCAAACCCCCCTATTTATAACTCATTAAGGAGGTAAATGAAGAGTCTCTTCATGACCCTTCATTTCTTCTAAGCCTTAACCAATTTCCACTTCATTCCCTCATAACATTCCCTTGCTAGGTGAGTTGGTTAGAGCATGCATGGTTGTACAAGAGGTCCAAGGTTCAATCCTTGGTCTATGCACATTATTTTCCATTTTATTTTTTCTTCATATTCAAAAATCCCCTAAAAATTCCCCCATAATTATGTTAATATTTCCTATTAAAATCCCTTTATAATTATATTAATTTTTACCTAAAATTCTCTAATAATTATGGTACTAAAAAGTCCATATAAGACCCATTAGTACTTAGTTTTCTCAATTTAAATGAGAAAATATGGATTTCTAGGCCACATTTTGTATTAATATTTCTAGGTCCCTTGGAAAATTATTTAGACATGATCAATATTTTAAGAAAATATTAAGAGAATTTTCCGAGTCGTTACAAAGTACTAAGGGGCCTTACATGGACTCTTATAGTACCATGGTTATTAGTGGATTTTAGGTAGAATTTAACATAAATGGAAATGGGTTTCAATTAGGAAGATTAGCATGACTCTTGGTGGGCCTTGCAAAAAAAAAAAAAGAAAAAGGAATAAAAATAAAGTGCATGCGCCAAGGATTGAACCTTGGACCTAGAGTCTCATCATGCATGTACTATCCAATTCACCTAGCAAGGGAGTGCTAGTGGAAAAGGAAGAAGATTTTAGTTGAGGCTAAGGGAAGTGAAGAGTCACCATGAGAGGAGACACCATGCCTCTTCACTTGCCCCTACACCTAGTATAAAGGAAGTAGATGAGGAGGGAAGAGACACTTGAGTTATTATTTTCTTTTTCTTCATCCACCAAGACTCTTCCTCTCCCTCTCCTTCCTCCTTCTAGCCGAAACCCACAAGGGGCTTTTTCCTTTGGAAAAGCTTCACAAGAAGACTTCTTCTTCAAGATCCAAGGGCTTCTTACAAGGCTACAAGGGCTAGGGGTGATCTAAGGTCAAGAAGGTCTTCATCCTCTTCTCTATTTAAGGTCTAAAACTAAGACAACAAGGGTAAGACTCCCTCACCTGTGGTATAATAGTTTATGTTGTTTATCATGATTTAAGATGTTGTTTGGGAGTTATATTGAGAAAACAATGGATTATGGCTTCTAGGATTTTCGGCCAAGCATGTTTTTGGGTCTATGATGATGTTAAAAACCCCACTTATGTTTCCTAATGTTTTCTTATGATAAGTAATGTATAAATTAAGATTTTGGGAAATTTTGTAGCACCCTAAGACCCTCTAGGATTTCGGCCACCCTCATGATTTCATGGTTAGGATGAGATCTAACACTCAAAGTATGTTTATTATGTTTCCCTATGATATAATGGATATTAATTGTGAAGGATAGGAATTTTTCCATGCACTTGTGACCTTCTAGGGTTTCGACCAAGATCAAATTGTAGGGTTAGGACTTAGGGTTTCCAGCCACTTGTGACTTCTAATGGCTTCCTATGACATTGTATGTATGTGATTGGATGTGAATTGTGAATGATATGAATTTTTCCATGAATTTGTGACCCTCTAGGGTTTCGGCCAAGGTCAAGAGGTAGGCTAGGACTTAAGGTTAGCTCCAATTATGGGGTCTAATGGCTTCCTATGGTATTGTATGTAATGTATGGGGTTTCCTTTACTTATGGTACCTCACATGTTGCTTGAATAATGAGATCTCCTTCTATTCAACTTTCGGCCAAGCACCTAAACTAGGGTTTGGTTTGGGTTAAGGTTTCAAGGATATTTGTTTATGGTTTACTATGATGTATGTATATGTTTAAGTATGTTGTAAGAATTTTATGTTACCTAAAACCCTAACATTATGTGCTATATATTGTGACTTTGTATACTTAGGTTATGTGCTATGTTTATTCATGAATGTTTTAAACCATATACCATGAACATGTGTATTGTGAAGTAGGCCTCATGTTTGTGTAGAATGATGCATGTATGATGTTAAATGCCTATGATAGATATATGGTTATGAAGGTCTAAGCATGTTCTATGTTGAATACCATGAACCTAGGTAGTATGTGTTACGCTCATATAGATCCTACCCATGCATGCTTTATGATAGATACTACGATGGCGTATGCTAGGTGATATGTACCATGTATGTAATGCATGCTTACCTTATGTACCATGATCATGCAAGCTTTATGAACTAAGATGATGTTTATGCCTTAAGGCATAATTATGTATGTATGTCATATCTTATGAATGATGATGATGAATGAAGATAATGTTTATGGCTTTAAGGCATAATGATGTTATGCATTAAGTATGAATGATGAAATGCAAGTATGCTTTATGTCATGCTCCATGTAACAAGATCATGTTATGTCTTTAAGTATGCTATGTATGTTCTATGAATGATGAAGCGTGTGAAGTTATTTTACTTTATGAATGAGCTTGTACTGGACCGAAGTAAGGGTCCAAGGGATGGGCACCTTAAGAACGCCTCGGTTCTAGACTGTTGGATCGAGAGAAGACGATAGAGGGGGGTGAATATCGTAAAACATTTTTCGGATAAAATTAAGAGCAAACGCGCAGCGGAATAAACAAAACTGAACAATACGCAAACACCAAGATTTTACTTGGTTCGGAGTCGCGGTCGGCTCCTACTTCAAGGCCCACGGTCGTTGACTGTTTACTGCGGGCAATTTTATATGTGCGCAAAAACAGTTTACAAAATGTACAAGAATAGTACAGTAAACTTAAAAGCAGCTCTTCGTTACTGACGTCCGGTGTAGATTATATTTTCGGAGCAGAGAGACATCGTCGGTGCTTGTATCTTGAGTCGGGAGGTTTCTGGAGCAGAGCGCGCGAGTAGAAGAGCGTGAATGCGTTGGAAGAATTGATTGTCGAGAAGCCTTGGTGTTGGGTGCTATTTATACCACATTGGGGCGCCCTGAACGTTGGGGGCGCCCCCCCACCCCACGTGTCAACCGATCCGGAATTACCTCGGTCAGCCCTTATCCCACTCGAATAGAGCTGAGGATTGACTCTGGGGGCGCCCTGGTTAACCTTTTCAGCGAGCTTCTCAGCTGGATCAGAGTTATCCGCTTCGGGTGCTTGGGTGCGGGGCACCCTAGGCACTGGGGGCGCCCGGGAGCACGGGGGCGCCCCGCCCACTTAGCTTTCGAAGCGTACTTTTGCTCTTCTTGTTTTGTATTCACCTTGGGGGCGCACGGGACACTGGGGGCGCCCTACTCAGCCTCTGCCTCACTCCTTTGAGGCTTTCTGAGCTGCAGACGCTCATTCTTTCGGTCCTGCATCCAGGGTTAGTCCAAAACAACACAGAGCAATAATGTATTAGTTTTATACAGCCTTAGCTATATTGGTTCTGACTTTGGGTCTCCAAAATGGAGCCCTAGGTTGAACCGACGCCTACTGTTCCCTCGACGGGGAACGCGCCCTCACCTACTCCTCTCGGGAGAATTTACCTGTTGCCAACCGGCTCCTCCGGTTGAACTTTTGCCTAGCGGTCCGTTGCCAGGTCTTGGATACCAGGCTGTCCTTCGCCCGGTGCCTAGCAGTCCTTCGCCAGGTCTTCGGATCCTGGCAGTCCTTCGCCGGGTGCCTAGCAGTCCTTCGCTAGGTCTTGGATCCCTGGTTGTCCTTTGTCTGGTGCCTAGCAGTCCTTCGCTAGGTCTTCGTATCCTAGCATCCCTTTGCTAGGTGCCCAGCTGTCCTTCACCAGGACTTATGGTTTCAGTGCCTAGCATTCCTTTGGTAGGACTTCAACCTGCACACTCAAGTAGCATGTTAGATAACAAATAAGACTTATCTTTTGAACCCTCTGCCATTTATCAAAACACAAGTTCGACTTGGGTGCTGTCTGCACCAACAATCTTCCCCTTTTTGTTTTATGGCAACCCGGTTCAAAAAGTTAAGTTAATCAGAGCAGTTGAAGTGAATTTTTAGTTTCCTCCCCCAGAAAGGAATCTCCCCCTAGGTTTTTCAAAAGTTCGTGGGGTTTCTAAGTTTAAAGATGGAATTAAGTTTTCAAATATTTAGAACAATTTTCAAAAGAGGCTTTAGACTTAAACACTTAAACACCTTTGAAGATTTACACTTAAAAATTCCAAGTCAGTAGAAAAGAACCGTCTTTTGAAGTTTTAAGTTTCTGGAATCATAGCTTAAGTTTAAGATAAGTACTTAGCAGCATTTGCAACAGCTTAAGTTTTAAGTACTTAAAAAAACTTTTTTAAAAATAGCTTGATTTTAAGTGTTTAAAAAGATTTTTGAAAATGACTTTAGTTTAAGTACTTTGAAAGCAGCTTTAAGTTTAAGTACCAAAAATAATTTTGAAAGCAGCTTTAGTTTTAAGTACCAAAAAATAATTTTGAAAGCAGCTTTAGTTTTAAGTACTAAAAAGATTTTGAAAGCAGCTTTAGTTTTAAGTACTAAAAAGATTTTGAAATCAGCTTTAGTTTTATGTACTAAAAAGATTTTGAAAGCGGCTTTAATTTTAGATAAACTTTGGAGAAAAACTTAGTACTTTTGAAAACAAATAGATTAAGTACTTTTTGAAGAAAAAATTTAACGTCTATTTTAAAAAATTTAACGTCTCTCCTTTCCTATCTCTCCCCCTTTGCCATATATCAAAGAAAATAAAGTAATATAGCAGAAGGAAAATAAATAAGTTGCATAAATTGCAAAAAAAAAAGAATTAATGTGCTGTACTGAACCAATGCAAGATAAACTGAATCAGACCAATTTAAATCATCTCTGTAAGGACCTGTCTAACCCATTTAACTACTTACTAACTGTTATAAACAGTAGTTTTGCTAGGTTAGTCGAGTTAAGTGTTCTGTTCAAGTTAGATTGTCTAAACTTGGCACTTAACTTGATTACTGTTTAAGTTTTATTTAGTGCCCCAATTACTGCAGATGCACTGACTTAAAGTATCTTGAATTAAGGCAAAAACCTAAGCATCTCAACCCAGTCTAGGTTATCAATCAACAGTACCCTAAGGTGCTTGTGAGATGCTGGCTTCTAAATCTATAGGTGCATGCAGTTCTTGGGTTAGGGTCTAGGCTAAGTCCATTTGCGAAAAAGACCCTAGTTTTGAAGGCGTAGTTTTAAAATAAAACTAAGTTGAAAAACAATTAAAAAAATTTTCCAACTAAGTAAAAGTTGATTTTGAAAAAAGGTTTTAGAATTTTAAAAGTTGATTTTTCAAATCAAATAAAGTAGTTTTAAAAATTCTTTTAAAAGTTGATTTTTCAAATCAAATAAAGCAAAAGTAGAGTAAACCTATTCTACCAAGCATAATCCTAACTGCCTTCTTAATGAGCTAAACTCTGACTCAGGTAGGGGTTTAGTTAATATGTCAGCTAAGTTGGATTTAGAGTCTATATGTTTAAGGACTATTTCACCCCTGGCTACATGATCTCTTACAAAGTAGTGTTTAACTTCTATGTGTTTAGTTCTGGAGTGTTGGATTGGATTTTTAGTTAGATTAATTGAGCTTATATTATCAATGAAGACTTGGATTTGATTGTAGTCAAGCTAGAAGTCTTTAAGAGTGTCCATCATCTATAAGAGTTGTGCTACACACTCTCCTAAAGCAACATACTCAGCTTCTGTTGTGGACAAAACTACACAGTGTTGCTTTCTGCTGCACCAACTTACTAGACTGTTTCCTAAGAGTTGGCAGCTTCCGCTTGTACTTTTTCTATCTAGCTTACAACTAGCATAGTCAGAGTCTGAATATCCTGATAGTTTAAAAGTTGAGGTCCTAGGATACCAGATCCCTACATTTAGGGTGCCCTTAATGTATTTTAATATTCTTTTTAGGGCCGCTAAGTGCGTTTCCTTAGCACAGGTTTGGTATCTAGCACACATTCCGTCCGAAAAAAGGATATCAGGTCTGCTGGCTGATAGTTTAAAAGTTGAGGTCCTAGGATACCAAATCCCTATATTTAGGGTGCCCTTAATGTATTTTAATATTCTTTTTAGGGCCGCTAAGTGCGTTTCCTTAGCACAGGTTTGGTATCTAGCACACATTCCTACCGAAAAAAGGATATCAGGTCTGCTGGCTGTAAGGTATAGTAGGCTTCCAATCATACTCCTATAGAGTTTAAGGTCTACTGGTTTTCCATCAGGGTCACTATCTATTTTTATATTAGTGGCCATAGGAGTACTTATGCTTTTAGAGTTATCCATTTTAAATTTCTTTATTAACTCTTTAGCATATTTAGATTGATGGACATAGTTCCCATCCTTAGTTTGTTTAATTTGTAACCCTAGAAAAAAGTTAAGCTCACCAACTAAGCTCATTTCAAATTCATTTTCCATTATTTTAACGAATTCTTTTAACAACTTGGAGTTGGTGGATCCAAATATTATTTCATCGACGTAGATTTGGGCAATAAAGATTTCTTTATCTAAAGTTTTAATAAATAGGGTTGAATCGATTTGTCCTTGTTTAAATTCTTTAGAGGTTAGGTAAGTGGATAAGCGTTCATACCAGGCCCTAGGTACTTGTTTTAGTCCATAAAGTGCTTTGGTAAGTTTGAAAACATGGTCAGGTCTTTCTAAGTCTTCAAAACCAGGGGGTTATCCTACATAGACTTCTTCCTTAATAAATCCATTTAGAAAGGCTGACTTTACATCTATTTGGTATAGTTTAAATCCTTTGTGGGATGCAAAGGCCAATAACATCCTAATGGACTCAAGTCTAGCTACCGGGGCATATGTTTCGTCATAGTCTAACCCTTCTACTTGGCTGAATCCTTTTGCTACTAAGCGGGCTTTATTTCTGACTATCTCTCCTTGATCATTTAACTTATTCCTAAAAACCCACTTAGTGTCAATGATGGATTTGCCTTCAGGTTTAGGTACTAGTTCACAGACTTGGTTCCTCTCAAATTGGGCTAACTCTTCTTGCATGGCTATGATCCAATCAGGATGAGGTAAGGCTTCCCTATATCTAGGGTTTTTCGGGCCGCGAAAACCGCTTTTTCGCGTCGCGGAAACCCCGAAAGCCCCAATAGAAAGGATCCGAGCGAAGAAAACCATTTCAAAAATTTACGAGTGCTCGTTTACATGCTTCAAAACCGATCTACAACCTAGATCTATTAGAGAAGGGAAAAACTACCTTCGATGCGTGCCCCGCAATTTCCCGCTCGCTCCTCGGTTGGTGTCGGATCTCAAGGATGCAAAGTAGCAACCCTCTAGAAGTATCCACACAAGCAAGAGAGTGGAGAGGAGAGCCCAAAAGTGTGCTAGCACTACTTGGGGTCTCGGCAAGATGAGAGGAGAGGGAGAGCAAAACAAAACAAAACCAAGTGAGGAGAAGAATGAATCACATACCCACAAAAAACTCCTTTTGTGTGTTTTTAGTGGCCGGCCATTTAATGGCCATTATTGGCCATTAAGTGGCCGGCCACCACCTTTGGTAACCCCCTATTTGAATTCAAAATTCAAATGGGGAGGTTACTTAGCCTTGATGATGATGCCAAGTCATCACTTGGTCAAGTCAAGGTGATGTGGCTTGAGTCAAGTCAAACTTGCCTCTTATGGACTTTCCATATTTAGCCAAAGTCAAACTTTGACTTCATTACTCTCTCATGATTAGATTCATCCAACACTTGGATCAAACTCGAGTCCAACTCAAGTTGTCTAATTTGAGTCAAGTCAAACTTGCCTTTTATGGACTTTCCATATTTAGCCAAAGTCAAACTTTGACTTCATTACTCTCTCATGATTAGATTCATCCAACACTTGGATCAAACTCGAGTCCAACTCAAGTTGTCTAATTTGAGTCAAGTCAAACTTGCCTTTTATGGACTTTCCATATTTAGCCAAAGTCAAACTTTGACTTCATTACTCTCGGTCCATCATATGGACTTATTCTCCATCTATTGCTCTATGTGTGTGACCCTATAGGTTCTTGTAACGTTGGCAATGCCCTTAAACCTATTTAAGGACATAAGCAATGAGAGGTATCTAGCAACACATCATTGCTCCCCAAGTTACAAGAATGTCGAGATCCAACATCACCATTGTGACTAATAATTGTGACCATCACAATATGTGACAACGTCCTTCTATCCTCGATATCTAGATTGATCTTTCATGAGGCATAGACCGTGTCATCCTCAAATCAATCTATATGTCTTGATCTCCAAGTAGACTCACTATAATCAAATAAGCTCAATATCTAATATTGCCTTATTTGGGCATGGCCATGCACTTAGTGGTCTTACTCTATCAAGAACGAAGATATCACTCCCGTCATATAGGAGGGATAGATCCCATCTACGTTACTCACATCCCTCCGCATAATTTGTTACAAACCCAGTAATCGCCTTTATAGTCCACCCAGTTACGGGTGACGTTTGACGAAGCCAAAGTACGTAACTCCTTATGTAGGGAACTATGGTAACTTCAGGTCTAGAACTATAGTCATATTAATAGTCACATGAGAAAGTATATGACACTCATATAACGATCCATGATACTTTGTCATGGCTGGTCATTCAGTATACATTCTCTAATGTATACCCATGTGTCAACTTGATATCTCATATCCATGACTTGTGAGATCAAGTCATCATGTTGACCTACATGCTAGTCTCTATGCATTAACATTGTCCTTGAATGTTAATACTTGACTAGGAATAATTAAGAGTAGTGTTCTCTATATCATCTCACTATTGATTCAACTAATCGATTGATATAGATAAGAACCTTCTACTCAAGGACGTTATTATACTAAGTTATTTGACACCAATACACATAAGTACAATAACCATAAGAAATGCCTTTATATATAAGAAATATATATACAAGAATATGATAAAATGAGTCCAAAAAGTAATCATCATATGATTGGCTCTAGGGCTCTCACTAACAATCTCCCACTAGCACTAGTGTCAATCGCTGTAGTATCTAATACCCAATGACCTAGTGTGACCATCATGCTTCATCTGTGCCAAAGCCTTGGTCAAGGGATCTGCGACGTTAGCCTCTGTGGGTACTCTGCAAATCTTCACATCTCCTCGATCGATGATCTCTCGAATGAGATGGAATCGCCGTAGTATGTGTTTGGTCCGCTGGTGTGAGCGAGGTTCCTTAGCCTGCGCAATAGCTCCATTGTTGTCACAATAGAGCTCTACGGGATCAGATATGCTAGGAACCACCCCAAGCTCAGTGATGAACTTGCGGATCCAAACTGCCTCCTTTGCTGCCTCTGATGCAGCAATATACTCAGCTTCTATTGTAGAATCTGCAACTGTGTCCTGCTTCGAACTCTTCCAGCTCACAGCTCCGCCATTCAAGCAAAACACGAACCCTGACTGCGATTTGTAATCATCCTGGTCAGTTTGGAAGCTGGCATCAGTGTAACCCTTTACAACTAGATGCTCATCGCCTCCAAATATCAAAAAATATTCCTTAGTCCTTCTCAAGTACTTAAGGATATTCTTGACCGCTATCCAGTGACGTTCACCTGGATCTGACTGGTACCTGCTCGTCATGCTCAAAGCATACGAGACATCAGGACGAGTACATAACATGGCGTACATGATGGATCCTATGGCAGAAGCATAAAGGATCTTATCCATGCGGTCTCTCTCCTCTCTAGAAGAGGGACTCTGAGTCTTCGAAAGACTCACACCATGTGACATTGGCAGAATTCCTCTCTTGGAATTCTGCATGGCAAAACGGTGTAATACCGTATCGATGTATGTACTCTGACTTAGGCCATGCAATCTCTTAGATCTATCTCTATAGATCTTAATGCCTAGAATGCAGACTGCTTCACCTAAGTCCTTCATTGCGAAACAAGTCCCCAACCAAGTCTTCACAGACTGTAGCGAAGGGATGTTGTTCCCAATGAGTAGTATGTCATCCACATACAAGACTAGGAAGACTACTGTGCTCCCACTAACCATCTTGTAGACACAAGGTTCATCTTCGTTCTTGATGAAACCAAACTGTTTGATCGCATCATCGAATCGAAGATTCCAGCTTCGAGAAGCTTGCTTTAGACCATAAATGGCCCTATGCAGCTTGCATACTCTGCCAGTATGCTATGGATCTACAAAACCCTCAGGCTGTGTCATGTACACATCCTCGAGGAGGTTTCCATTCAGAAACGCTGTCTTGACATCCATCTGCCAGATCTCATAATCGTGGTAGGCTGCAATAGCAAGCATGATCCGAATGGACTTAAACATCGCTACTGGAGAAAAAGTTTCATCATAGTCAATACCATGAATTTGCTTGAAACCTTTAGCTACCAGTCTACCCTTATAGGTATGAGTAAGTCCATCCATGTTAGGCTTTCTCTTAAAGACCCACTTACACCCAATGGGTTTGACCCCTTCAGGTGGATCAACCAAGGTCCAAACTTGGTTAGTGTACATGGATTCCATTTCGGATCTCATGGCTTCCAGCCATGACTCAGAATCTGGGCTCATCACAGCTTCCTGATAGGTGGTAGGCTCATTCTCAATGATCATAACGTCATCATGGTAAGGCAAGAGAAATGAATATCTCTCAGGCTGACGACGTACCCTATCAGACCTGCGAAGAGGTAGGTCTACCTGAACAGGTTGTTGTTCCACAACTTCTTGTGTAACAATCTCATCCACAACTTCTTGTGGTTCCTGTTCAGTATCCATCAAGGGCTCAGTGCTATGGTCGTTGTCTTGAACTTCTTCAAGATCAAACGAACTCCCACTAGTCTTTCTAGAAACAAAGTCCCTTTCTAGAAAGACCCCAGTCTTAGCAACAAACACTTTGTGTTGACTGGGAATGTAGAAGTAATATCCCTTAGTTTCCTTGGGATATCCCACGAAATAGCACTTATCGAACTTGGGTCCCAGTTTGTCTGAGACTTGACGTCTAACGTAAGCCTCACAACCCCAAACCCTCATGAAAGACATCTTGGGACTCCTCCCAGTCCATATCGTATATGGTGTCTTTATGACGCCTTTGATGGAACACGGTTAAGTGTGAACGCTGCCGTGTCTAGAGCATATCCCCAAAAGGATATAGGAAGATCTGCTGACTCATCATAGATCGTACCATATCTAATAAGGTACGATTCCTCCTTTCGGATACACCATTCCACTGTGGTGTCCCAGGAGGAGTGAGTTGAGATAGAATCCCACACTCAGCTAAATAGTCACGAAACTCATGGCTCAAGTATTCTCCACCTCGATTGATCGAAGTATTTTAATACTCTTGCCGAGTTGGTTTTGTACTTCATTTCTGAATTCTTTGAACTTTTCAAAGGACTCGGACTTATGTGTCATCAAGTACACATAACCATATCTACTGAAATCATCAGTAAATGTGATGAAGTATCTATAACCACCTCGAGCAGCAACATTGAAAGGGCCACATACATCAGAATGTATGAGTCCTAACAAATCTGTTGCCCTCTCGCTATGTCCACTAAAGGGAGTCTTAGTCATCTTGCCTAGAAGGCATGACTCGCATGTCTCATATGATTCAAAATCAAATGAATCCAGCAATCCATCCTTATGGAGCTGGGACAAGCGACTCTCATTTATGTGGCCTAAGCGACAGTGCCAGAGATAGGTTGGGTTCAACTCATTTGATCTCAACCTCTTGGTACTTACATTATAGATAGGGCGTTCTAAGTCTAGAATGTAGAGTCCGTTGATAAGATCTGCACTATAATAGAACATTTCATTTAAATAGACTGAACAACATTTGTTCTTAATTATAAATGAGAAGCCTTTCTTGTCTAGACAAGAAACAGAAATTATGTTCTTAGTAAGTGCAGGTACATAACAACAATCATCTAGTTCCAGTACAAGCCCAGAGGGCAGAGATAGAAAATAAGTTCCTACAGCAACAGCAGCAACTCGTGCTCCATTGCCTACTCGTAGGTCCACCTCGCCCTTTGCCAATGCCCTGCTATTTCTCAGCCCCTGCACATTGGTACAAATGTGAGAAGCACATCCAGTATCTAATACCCATGATGTAGAAATAGAAAGGTTGACTTCTATAACATATATACCTGAAGTAGAAGGCTCGCTTCTCTTCTTCTTAAGATCCTCCAGGTATATCTTGAAGTTTCTTTTCCAATGCCCTTTCTCACCGCAATGGAAACAGGTGGCATCCTTCTGCACCCCACCCTTGGGTTTAAGTGCTGCAGAGCTGGCTTTGCCCTTGGTTTGGGTCTTACCCTTACCTTTGGGCTTCCACTTACCCTTGTCTTTGCCCTTCTGTACCATCAGGACGGTACTAGGCTTGGTGAGATTAGGCTCAGCAGTTCTTAACATGTTGAGTATCTCGGGAAGTGGTTTGTCTAATTCGTTCATGTTGTAATTCATGACGAATTGACGGTAACCTAGCGGCAACGATTGCAGAATCAGGTCGGTAGCCAGCTCTTGGCCCAAGGGAAACCCTAGTCTATCGAGGTTCTCGACGTACCCAATCATCTTGAGTACGTGAGTTCCTACTGGGGTTCCCTCTTTCATCTTGCATGAAAAGAGGGCCTGAGTCACTTCGAACCGCTCATGCCTTGCCTGCCCTTGATATAATTGCTTGAGGTGGCCAATCATATCGTAAGCATTCATGTTCTCGTGTTGCTTCTGAAGCTCAGAGGACATGCAGCATAGCATTAGGCACGACACGTCTAACGCGTCGTCTTGATGCTTCTGATGAGCATCTCTAACGCTACGGATGGCTGAGGGTGGTGGTGCTTCAGGAACTGCTTGCTCTAGAACGTACAGCTTACGTTCCTGTTTGAGGACTATCCTCAAGTTCCTGTACCAGTCCAGGAAATTAGCTCCAGTGAGCTTGTCCTTCTCAAGGACAGATCGCAGAGAGAGAGTATTCGCGTTTGAAGACATGGCAATCTAAAACAGATAAATGCAGAGAATAAATATCATATTTTAGTAATCATCTAATTAAGCCTTTAATTAAATGATGCTCCCACTAAATTATAGGAATTTTGGTGGAATCAAGTCATTGGAGTGGTCAAACCACACTACTAGATCCGTACCAATTTACTATAATTTATGTGGGACAAGATCCACATCATACTATGCCTTGAGTTAGCTTTGGCTAAATCGCCCAAGACTTAGTATGATCGGTAGATAACTAATTTATCAATTACATCTCTATGCAACTCTTGTTTATAGGATCAAGATTTAACGTTTACGAATAATCTTGAGTTAGCTTTGGCTAAATCGCTCAAGACTATTTAAAAAGGTGATTTTGTCCTACCCTTTCCAACTATTGGAATACGCCTATAGCTTTACTCGATCCAATTGAGTTAACTAGTTACTCAATATGATTGAGCTCGATCTAACTCGAGCCGTGATAGGCGGGACCAAGGTTGTCCCTCCGCATCCTACCAAGATTAAATGCGTTGCTCTGCTTTGGCAGAATCGACAAGCGCATATGATTGAGGTAGTGATGGGTATCAGGACCCGGTAGGCGTTTACGAGTTGATTCGATTTTAGATCTAATCTAATCGAGGATGTGCATCACATCTAGGAATTTATGAAATCTAATTTAATCCTAAATGTGTATTAAGTGCACATCAAAATGTGGTTCCCACATTACTTGTGCATCTCATACACTTAAGTTTATTTTTACTATTCTACATTATCATGCATCATATACATCACAAGCATAGCAATAATAAAAATAAACATAAGTGACTTGGTCATGGCCCTACTAAGACCCTCTCAAGCCAATGAGAGGATCCGATGGTCAACCTAGGTCTAGCGGCTTCTCCAAGCGCTTCCTCTTGACCGTCTTGGTGTTGTCGGCTAGTTCTCCCGAGTCCAAGTTCTCCGGAATTTCCGTCGTCTTCACTTTTGTACATTACAAATTTTTATACTCGAGTTACATTCGAGTCTAAATATGAAATACAACAGAAATAAAATATTAAAAGCCGACACGCAGGTCGCAAACACAATACAACACGCACATGTACAAAAACGGCGCGCAGGCCGTATTATGAATTACAACACAATTTTAATCTTATTAAAAATTGGGTTTTGGGCCATGACCATCACACTACTGTACATAATTCAAAATTATGTAATTTTACAGTTTTTATATAATTTTTCTACTGATTTTTAGAATTTTTCGAGTCACAACTCCGCGGCGGTCCCGGTAAGCGGGTTTCGGGCGTAATCGCGAGACAAGGGCCCTTGCGGGGTTAGGGGCAGCCCCCTACTCGTGAAATAACCTTCACGAGTGTCTTCTTGCGATTATACAGCGCCTTTACCCGCTGTCCCAAAATCCATTTGGGCGAAACTTGCCGTTTCGGAGAAGTTTTTCTCGGTGGCAAAGTCTACAAGTGCTTCGCACTCGTCGCTTTGCCTCTACGAGGAAAAATACTCAAAAATCCTAAAATTTAGAAAAATTACAGAAGCATAAAATTATCTAAATTTTGTATCTAATACAAAAAAATAAAAACCAAAACGAGCACAAGCTTCGCTCGTGGCTCTGATACCACTGTAGGGTTTTTCGGGCCGCGAAAACCGCTTTTTCGCGTCGCGGAAACCCCGAAAGCCCCAATAGAAAGGATCCGAGCGAAGAAAACCATTTCAAAATTACGAGTGCTCGTTTACATGCTTCAAAACCGATCTACAACCTAGATCTATTAGAGAAGGAAAAACTACCTTCGATGCTGCCCCGCAATTTCCCGCTCACTCCTCGGTTGGTGTCGGATCTCAAGGATGCAAAGTAGCAACCCTCTAGAAGTATCCACACAAGCAAGAGAGTGGAGAGGAGAGCCCAAAAGTGTGCTAGCACTCTTGGGGTCTCGGCAAGATGAGAGGAGAGGGAGAGCAAAACAAAACAAAAACCAAGTGAGGAGAAGAATGAATCACTACCCCAAAATCCTTTTGTGTGTATTAGTGGCCGGCCATTTAATGGCCATTATTGGCCATTAAGTGGCCGGCCACACCTTGGTAACCCCTATTTGAATTCAAAATTCAAATGGGGAGGTTACTTAGCCCTTGATGATGATGCCAAGTCATCACTTGGTCAAGTCAAGGTGATGTGGCTTGAGTCAAGTCAACTTGCCTCTTATGGACTTTCCATATTTAGCCAAAGTCAAACTTTTGACCTTC
>JAGFNQ010005343.1:0-20256 GCA_024364735.1 Boesenbergia rotunda
AAAGGACTCTCTAGGAGCAAGAAAGGTTTGGGGTACAAACCTAAGACTAAGGATGATGGTCCATCCTATCATAGAGTTCCATATAAATATGGAACTAAATCTAGGTCTAGGAGTCAAGTCAAGGTCGCAAGGGAAGCCATCCCTAGAGTTGACCAAGACAAGACAAAGGTGACTAAGGCTTCGGAGAAGCCTAAGAAAGTCTTTAGGAAGGTATCAAGGGAAGTCATCCCTAGTGAATACCTAGAACACCCAAGGAGCACCATAGGTTTTGGGTTCCTAAGAGTGTGTTCGCCACACCCTAGATAGGTCTAGGGAGTGTCAACTCTAATTGGAAGGGTAGTTAACCCAATCTTGATGAAGTTGGCACTTTGGGACATTTTCAAGGAATTACTTACCCTTGAAAATGAAGGATTCATTTATTTACTCTAGGAGGAGTAAATTTGTGCCAAACTATACTTTTAAGAGATTAAACTTGAATAAAGTTGGCACAACTAGGTTAGAATCCAATGATAAGGCCAAGTTGGGGAGTTTTGGCATTATCTTGGAAATTAGGGCAAATTTAGGATTATCAATGGCTTAGCGATGAGTTATTGATACTTAAATAAGAATCTAGGTATATTTTTTTTGCCATGTTTTGTATGCCCTAATCACATGCCATGACATCATGTTCATCATTCATATTTATTATGAAAATATTACATGCATGTCAATATGCATCATCTAGTTATAAGTTTCTTTTGAAAATCCTAATATGATGCATGTCATAGTCATAATCATGCATAAATTTGAATTTTTATTGAAATTAAGGGCATTGGCATTAATTGACATCCTAGGTGGATGATCAAGGTTTATAATGCTAGGTAGAAATGCATGAACCCTTAGATTAGGGAGAACATGACTTTCACATCTCACTAAGACTATAAGATGACTTGTATGTATTTTTGAGACACATTAGAAACAAGTGAGATGTTAGGGAGATGAACAAAACTCAAAGTATTGATAAAGTGCACTATTTGAGTTTTAGTATCATCAAAACATGAAATTCAATGAACTCCAATCATTGGAAAGCTAATGTATAAGTCATGTGCATTTAGCCCAAGGAACATGGTTGGATATTTTTTTGAAAAACATTTTAAAAACTATCTTGGAAAACCTTGGTGAAGACTATCTTTTGATAGCACTCATCATTGATGAAATGGATACAAAATAGAGTAAAACATTGAAATGTTTCAATGTTTCTAATTTTGTGTCAATCTTTGAAAAAGAAGGTTATTTTCATAGAAAATTATTTTTCCTTGATAGTATATGGTATAAATAATGTCTACACAAATTTTAGGATTTTTCAAATTTTGTAGAATTATTTAAGTTTCTGAAATTCGAATCTGAAATTGTTTTCAGATTTCAGAAACTCTCAATCGATCAGGTGATCGATTGGGGCAGTAGCCAATCGATTGGTCAATCGATTGGTGATCTTTTTGCGTGCACAGAAGCTCGCGTAATCGATCATCTGATCGATTACAGTCAGCCGTAATCGATCTGTTGATCGATTAAGGCTAGTTTAATCGATTGGTTCCCAACACCAATCGATTGGTGAGACTGAAACTGTCAGTTTTCAGTCCATTAACCCATTTTTGAGTAACCTACCAATCCCTAACCTCTTGGAATACTTTTATAAGTATATTTGGGTAAATTTCATTGTGAAATCAAAAAGGGAAACGGTTCGGTGAACATTTAAGGGTTAAGGAGAGGTTTTGGTTCAAGTTTTGAATCCCAAAATCTCAATCACCTCAAGTTGAGTTTTCCTAAAGGTTTTAGGAACTCAAAAATCATTGTTGGTGCAATGATAGAGGTTTAGAGCATGTTTTGAGGGGGAGGTCTTCCTTAACAACATGTGGTTGTATTTTTATTTTTGGTAAAATGAAAGGATGAAGATTGGAAATCTTCATTATGATGAATGCTCAAGGTTGTGCATAGGTTCAATGAAAAGTATGGGATTTTCATTGTGTATACCTTTGACCATATAGACTTTCAGGGAGAGTGTTTGATGTGTGTCAAAGGGGGAGAAAATTGAAAGGCTAATAGGGTTTAGTCTTTCTCAAACATATTGTCAAACATCAAAAAGGGGGAGATTGTTGGTGCAATCTTGGTTAGGTCAGGGTTGACCTAGGTTGACTAGACTCAGGTGAGCTTGAGTCTAGCAAGCTCGGGTGAGCTTGAGGTGTATGTTTCGATGTTTGACATTGATGTTTGAATTTGATAATTATGTTTGAATGTCGTATGGTGTCAAGTGGGTCAAGGTTGACTAGAGACTTGACTAGGTGAAGTCCAGGTGGATCGGGGAGATCGTGCGCTGGCATGGGAAAAGACCTAGTGGGACTAGGCACACCTAGTGGGACTAGGTGAAATCCAGGTGGATCGGGGAGATCGCACGCTGGCATGAAAAAGACCTAGTGGGACTAGGCACACCTAGTGGGACTAGGTGAAGTCCAGGTGGATCGGGGAGATCGCACGCTGGCATGGGAGAAGACCTAGTGGGACTAGGTGAAGTCCAGATGGATCGGGGAGATCACATGCTGGCAAGGTGGAAGTCTACCGAGAGACTAGACCTAACTCGAGTGTTAGGCAAACCTGGTGGGGAATCAGGTTAAGTCCTAGTTGGGAACTAGGCAGAAGAAGTCCAGGTTGGTCAAAGGGGTTGACCGTAAAATCCAGGTTGGTCAAAGGGGTTGACCGTAAAATCGAGGTTGGTCAAAGGGGTTGACCGTGAACATAAGTTAGGTTGGTCTCAATCGATTAGGTGATCGATTGGGTTGTTGTCTCGCGAAAACAAGAAGGATCTTAATCAATTGGGTAATTGATTAAGAAGGATGGTAATCAATTAGGTAATTGATTAAGGAGGATCTTAATCAATTAGGTAATTGATTAAGGAGAAAGTGAATCGATTGGGTAATCGATTAAGAGAGTTTGTTGCGAGAACAGAAGGTGGCTGAATCGATTGGGTAATCGATTCAGCCTTCTCTTAATCGATTGGTCAATCGATTAAGGGCAGTCTTAATCGATTGGCTAATCGATTCAGGTTCAAAAACTAGCCGTTGAACGGCTAGTATGACGTGGTAATCGATTGGGTAATTGATTAGGGAACCCTAGGCGTCGGGTATAAGGGTTTCACGCAGGTTTTGAGCCACAACTCTTCTCCCCTTTTTCCTCCTTCATTGGTGCCATCTCAAGGGAAGTCTTGGAGGTTTTTGCTGCTGCATTTCCAAGGTTCTAGAGGCAACCACAAGCTTGAAGATAGCAAGGAAAGCAAAGAGAGTTTATTCATTGTAAATCTTGTAAGATTTCATTTTGTGTTTGCTTTGATTCTTGTTGTATCTTTGTGAAAGCTTGTAAGAGGTTTCTCCACCTCAAGAAGGAGATCTTTCATAGTGTATGAGAGAGTGAGGAGAGTGGATCCTTGGATTAGTCACCCGACCGGGGTGGATACCAAGTAAATCCTTTGTGTTAGCGTTTGCTCGAGTCTTCCGCCGCGACGAATCATCTACAAGCAAATCGGAGCTAATCACCCCCCCCTCTAGCTCGCCAATCGGTCCCAACATCTTGTTGTTTCTGTATAGCTATTTCAGTTATTTTTGATGAGTCATGCATACCTTTCTATATATCGGCGGAGTCCACTTGGGCTCACCACCCGTCACAATATTTTTGTTTTCAGGTTGATAGCTTGCCGGAGGAGCCCAGTTGTCGGTCCCGGGTCCCTACGACTCTTTGATGGGTGCTTCTGTTGTATTTGTTTCGTTTTATAGCTTAGTCTATATGTTGTATTCATTACTATACCGTGGACTTGTATTTGATTTATTCGTGCGATATTGTATTTTGAGTCTTTTGTTGGACTTTTGTGATGTGATTTTGCTATGCGCTTGCCCTGCAGGCAGCTCAGGTGAGCATTACGGATTTTAGTATTACGATATTTTTATTTTTCATATATTATATATCTGTTTTGAGGTCTGAGACCAAATTATAAAATGCGTGTGTTATATGTATGTGTAAATTGTCAGCCGGACATGGGAGATGTTGTCCGATTTTATATTGGATCAGCCATGGTCTGGGGCCGTGACAATTTTTATTTAGCTTTTTATCCGACCAGGTCTTCCTGCCAGATGCCCCATCTGGACTTCAGCTGACTATCGAGTTTAGTGAACCTTGTTAGACTTTATGCCAGGTGTCAACCTACCTGGGATTCAGCTAGTTGTCAAGTCCTGCAAACCTAACTGGACTTCATACCACGTATCAACATCCGTGGACATTAGTATTGTATCAAGTCTTAAATCTTTTAATTCTGCATACTTGGTAAAAAAGTTAGAAACACACAATATCTAACTTTAACTATTTGCCATAATTCAAATCTAAATTTGATCATTATTGCAAACTGCACTAATAGAAGGGAAGCAAATCACAGAATCAACTTATAGTCGATCGCCAAATGACTAAGAGATGAGAAGAATTTGATAGATTCAAGAACTTCTTTAATATCAGTCTCATTCTGATTCAATTCATTATCTTCTTCTCAACTAATTGAATTATCAATCACTTTCTCAATCTTTACGAATATTTTTTTAAACAAAGGATTTATTCATATCTCTAGCTTGTCTTTGAATTATTTTTTCAATCTTTAATTTTATTTTTCTTTTTTGAGATATGGAGATGGAGGTATGGTTAATCTAAAATTTTAACAAATAATTCAAAGGAATATCACATATATATATATATATATATATATATGCTTTTGTTTATGTTGTAATTTTGTGAGATATTTTTTTAAATATTTAGTAAGCATATCGATCCATACCTCATCTTAACGAATATTTCTCATAATAGATTAACGATTAATTGGAGAAAACTCCCCAAGCTCAAATTGGTCTTTGCATGTACTCTCCACTTGATAAATTCTTTGCATTCACTCCCTGATGGATTGAGTATAAAAGAGTGAAAATTCAGTATACATTGTAAATATTTGAGTATAAATTATTTAAGATTGAGTATTAATTTAGAAAATTTGAGTATACAGTTTCGGTTAGGGATGGCAATGGGTCGGGTTCGGGTCGGATTCTATATCCTCCGTACCCATACCCATCGGGTATCAGATATCCATCGGGTATACCCATACCCATTAAAGGATCGAATATCTTATATACTAATAATTTTTTTTCTTTTTATCCAACTATATCATTGAACAAAAGTACATTATAATTAACATTAAAGTTAAAAAAATATATATCTATAATTTTAAAAATAGATTAAACATATATATAATTTATTTCTAACATTAATACAAATTATTAGTAGGTTTTGGGGAAAAATCTTTAAAGTATATATATATTTTTTATTTAATCGGATATTCGGGTCGGATATCGGGTATTGGTAGTCCCTTCATATCCTCCTCCATTCGGGTCGGATGTCGGATTCCCCATCGGATTCGGGTGAAATTGCCATCCCTAGTTTCGGTGACCCCTCATGTGAAAATCTTGATGTGGTGGATGCAACCTCACATACTCAAATTTTTAAATTTTATATTTAAATTTCTTCAAATAATACTCAATCTAAATCAATTCATACTTAAATTTTTATAATGTATACTGAAATTTTTACTATATGCTGAAATAATGTATACTCAATTTTTTTTTTAAATAATACTCAAATTTCTTAAATTAGTACTCAATCTCAAACAATTTATACTCAAATCTTTATAATGTATACTGAATTTTTACTCTTTTATACTGATAAAAAAAATAACACACAAAACTGTCTTGTCAATCCCATCAAGGAGTGCATACAAAAGAATTTTCGGATGGGGACTGCATGGAAAGGTGAGTTTAAGATTGGGGAGTTTTCTCAAATTTTCCCATAGATTAACATAATTCTCAGTATTATCATAAAGTAATGAAAATAACAAACACTAAAACAAAAGAAAAAAGTCATTCTATCTTCTTCAATTGGATTATGGCCTACAAAATTAATAGAGTTATAAATATTTTTCCCCTTCAATTCAAGATCTCAAAGAACCTACATAAATCTTGTTTCATCTATTAATCAAGAAAAGCAAGCACGAAGAAGAAATCAAACCTTCCAGATACTGAAAAATAATTCTACTTTTTAAGAATTGAAAAGGTGAAAGAAGAGAAAAAAAATTCTTCGATCCGTTTTCGAGAAGGATTAGATTGCGAAGATTATTTGAGCCAATTTCTACTACTATATATAGATTTTTTTTTTTCAAAATTATGGGCTCTCAAGAAAATGGGATTGATTCAGATGACTCTTTTGTCTCATAAATACCATGACCTTAGGTCAAATCCATAGAGGTGAATGACTCTTAAAAGAGAAGGTTAACGTGAATCTTTTTTATATGCAATTTCTATCATCGACCAATTAGGTTGATTTTTTTTGTTTTTTTTTTATTCCAACCAGATTATAATTTCTAACTTCGTCACCCTTTACTACACTACTTGGTAGATAGATAAAAGGCGAAATCGTTCGTCTCTAGTGCCCCCGTCGTACCCGTCCCAAGGCCATCACGAGGGAAGTAATTAATCACAGTCCCTGGAGTAATTAGTGTACAGTAGAGCCGAGAATTGATATACCAAATACCTAGTCCCCGTATTATAATCACAGTCCCCGTATTATAAAATGACTTGTCTTGCAACTTTACATTATATGACTATTTAATTTGAATGATTTTATAAAAATATTAGCAATCATATTATTCACATGCTCCAATTCAACTTCTTTCTTTGCAATGTATTCTCGAATAAAATGATATCTTGTATCAATATAATTGCTACGTGTTGGTGCTAGAAGCACCGATAAAACTTTATTTTGGTATTGACAAAGAATTCAAAGTTAAGCGATAATTGTGATCCAATGAGTTACTGTAAGTGTGCATAAAAGTCCTAATTGAGCTAGGTACTAAGTCCTGGTTGAGAGATCGACAACGAAGGTCTGACCAAGGATTGGGCACTAAGACCTGGCGGAGGATTAGACAACGAAGTCCTGATCTGGAGGATAGAGCAAATGATTTGGCTAATCGAGGACAGTGGGCAGGAGTTGAGAATATGGGTCGAGGATCGAACGTTGCAAGTTCCGGAATCGAGATTGGAGGCTGAGCAAAAGTCCAATTGAGGGTTGGCAATAGGTAAATTCTCATGAGAGGACTAGGTGAGGGTGCACCTCCCGAAGAGGGAATAATAGGAGTTGGTCCGACCTAGTATTTCAGTCGAAATCTAAAAGCCATGGTCAGACAGTCCGAGCTGTCAAACACATTTATATATATATATATATATATATATATATATATATATATATATATATATATATATATATATATATATATATTTGTGTTTGCTTCTAACTTTATTTTGCAAAGAAACAAAATAAATCAAGGTTGAATTCTAGAGCCAGGCGCTCGGGAAGCACACAAGTGCCCAGCGCTCCGAGCGCCCGGGACCTACCAAGCTCAGCCAAGCGCGGTTGAGCTGGCATGCGTGGATTGGTCAATCCACGTCACGACTCAGGCTCCCTGGAGCGAATTAAACTTGACGGATCAAGTTTTGACGCAGCCCGCCATATCACCAGCATGGAGGTGCCCGTGAGGACATGTATGCATCCGGGATAAGCTTTATAAGGGACTTCGACCAAGAGCTTCAACAATCAATTCTCGACAATCTTCGCTCTTGTGTGCTATGCCAAAAACTACTCAACGATGACGAAACACTACTCTGACGATGACACACTCAAGATTTTTGTTTTTTAATTTCTTTCCATATTATTAATTCAAGACCAAGGTACTCGTTTCTTTGTTTGTGTACTTATAAGATTCTATGGCCCAACAAGAAGGCTACAAAACTATTCGCTCGTCTCTTTATTCTGGCGAGGATTTTGGCTACTGGAAGAGCCGAATAGAGGTCTACCCGAAAACTCAGGTGGATATGTAAATTATCATCCGAAGCAACCTCGAGTTACCCCGCAATGTGGAAGGAAACTCATGGATTGCAAGAATTAGGACCCTGCTTTGAAGAAAAAGATAAAAGCCGATGCTAATGCCACCCAGCCACTTCAATATAGCCTAATCATGGAGGAACTCAATTGCGTCGGTCCTTTCAATAGCATCGACGAACTTGAACAAATTGATTGAGCTCCACGAAGGAACTTCGGATACCAAGGTAAGCAAAAGGGGTCTTTATTTGAATAAATTGTATAATATTAAAATACAGGAAGGAGAGAAATCAAGCCAGCTCCACACATGTATCAAAGATTTGATAAACAGACTCCACACAATCGGTCAAAAGGTGGAGAACCTTGACATCATCAGGTATACACTGAACACGTTTCCTAGGAATACTTTATGGGCATCAATGATAGATACTTACAAAGTTTTCAAGGATCTCTCTAAAATTAAATTAAATGAGTTATTTTTGGAATTTGAATTACACGAACAGATTAATGCATGACATTCTGAGAAGGGTATAACTTTGGTTGTACATAAACTCAAGACAAAGAAGAAGCTGCAACCAAAACCTGAATCCGAAACTGGATCGAATTTCGAAGACGACGAGGATATTACTGTCTAACTAGTCAATCTAGTGCAGAAAATATACAAAAAGAAGAAGTTACTCAAGTCAAAGAAGGGAATTCAATCAAAGTAGACTCCGCCTAAACCAAGCTCGAGCCAGAAGAATAAGTCAGAAGCAACCTGTTTTGAGTGCAACAAAAAGGGACACTTCAAATCCGAGTGCCCCAACTTAAACAATGGGAAGAAACAGAGAAGAAAGAAGGCACTTCAAGTTATGTGGGATGAATCTTCTTCGGAGAACTCAGATGAGGAAGAATTGGCCCACTCGAACCTCCTCGCTTTGACGGCCCAAGTCGACACCAAATCGGAGTCCAAGTTAAAAGCTAAGTTGTAAAGAAGCCAAAGATCTATATCCGTTTCCGAAGGGTAAAAACTCATTGTAAGTGGTTACTTTGAAGATGAACTATATGATCTAGTATCTTATCTCGTAAGTTAGCTAAGGCCAATTTTCGGGTCAAGTCTTTTTAAAAGGAGATAAAAGCCCTTAAGGAAGAGACTAACCCAAGTCCCTTGACTAAAACCGTTCAGGATAGAACCTCAACTCAAGTTCAACGACTTGAGAAAAAGAATTTTGCCTTGAAAACTCAAGTTAAGGAACTTAGGGAAACTATGGAACAGTTTACTTTGGGTTCGAAGAATCTTGATATGATCCTTGGAAAACAAAAGGTCGTATAGGACCGATCCGGACTTTGATACAAAGACAATTTACGATTTAAGTCATATAGTGACTTGTGAACCGCAATAGTACCTGAGCCCAAACATGAGTCCCTAATACAAGCTTGACTAATCAAGCTGAACCAAATTACTATTGGATCCCCAAGGGTCAAATCCATTACCTAGATAGACCATATCGAGGCTATGACATAGGTTTGCAAAACACATGGTTGCAAAACTAGGATATGATTTTGATACAAAGTTGAGTGTTTTCAAAGAATTTGAGTTTTTATCAAAAAGTTAACCATATTTGGATTTTTCATGAAAATATATTTTTTTCTGTTAGAAAATATCACAAGAAATATGTTTGCAAAGTTTCATGATTTTTCAAATTTTATGAAATTTTTTATGCATTTCTGAATTTCAGCTCAAAAGGCTGAAATTTTAGACTGTAGGTATTAGTCGACTAGTATAGAGGACTAGTCGACTGAACATTTAATAAATTAGAAATTTGATAAGACCAGTCAACTAGTAGCTGATTCAGTCGACTGATACTTGTATTTTCTGATTTTTTGGGGATTTTCAGAAAATAAAAAGTGTCCCTAATTGATACCAAAGGGTAATATTGCTTGGAGCAATTTTTTTGATGGTATCAAAGGGGGAGAATTGAAAGGTTTAAGTTAGAATTTAACTTATGTCTTTATGTTTGTGTAAAAATTGAAAATCTTGTGATAAGGCATAGGTTAAGGGGGAGGATGCATGTTTATGTGTCTTAATATACTATGCTTTTAATTTTCAATTGTTATGTTTGTACCTAACTTAAACATATTGTCACACATCAAAACGGAGGAGATTGTTGGTGCAATCGACCCAAGTTTGATCGGGTAGATCATGGGTTTTGATATGTGTGTCAATATGATTAAGTTAGGTTTTCATGTTAATTTGATATGTGTGGTTGAGTCGTCCAGGACTTAGTGAATCACACATGAATAATGGAGTGAAGCATCTGATGGACGAGAGCCGAGGAAGAGAACTTCAAAGGGCAAGCCGAGGAAGTAGACTTCAAAGGCATACACGAAGGATGACATGGAGGCGAGCCGCGGGCTTGTGTGCGCATCTGAAGGACGAGAGCTGAAGGAAGAGAACTGCAAGGGATGAGCCAAGGAAGTGGACTTCAAGGCATACACGAAGGATGGACTTCGAAGTGAGTTTGAGTGAGTTTGTAAGCTGGGCAGTCGACTGGCAAAGGAAGCAGTCAACTGCTAGCGTCGAGTGGCAACTCACAGAAAAATCAGTCGACTGGTCCAGGCACCAGTCGACTGGTCTGTTCAAAATAGAGCCGTTGGCTGGGCATCAGTTGACTAGCCCTAGGGGCAGTCAACTGGTGTCGGGACTGAGCTGTTTGTTTAACAACTCTCTTCACTATTTAATGTGGAGCATGAGACTTGAGATAGGTTAGCTCTTCATTGTGATATCTTTGCTCAAGTGCTCAAGCTCCAAGATCATCTTCCTCCCAAACCCTAGCTCATTCTTGTAAGGAGGAAGAAGAGTTGTGAGAGGTTGTTCTTCACCGAGAAGGAGAAAGATTTAGCCGGAGATTGCCGGGGTGTGATCCACCAAAGGATCAAGGGTTCATCCACCTCAAGGTCACGCCGTGGAGTAGGAGCAAGCAATATCTCCGAACCACGTAACCGGTAACGAGTTAGCATTGTATTAATTATTTAGATTAAGTTTCCGCTCGTGCTAACGATTGTAGGAAGAGATTGAAATTGAGGTGACCGAGCTATTCACTGCCTCTAGCCGTGCCATCGGTCCCAACAGTTAGAACTTAAAATTTAGTCAAAATCCAACCATTTTCAACTTATTTAATCTACTTAATTAAAATTTCAATTTAATTAATTCTACCTAATTAAAATTTCAACTTAATTAATTCTATCTATTTAAAATTTCAAATTAATTAATTTTACGTAATTTTAATTTTCAACCTAATTAATTCTACCTAATTAAATTTTCTACTTAATTAATTTTACCTAATTAAAATTTAAACTTAATTAATTCAACTAAATTAAAATTTTAACTTAATTAATTCTATCTAATTAAATTTTCAACTTAATAAATTTTACCTAGTTAAAATTTCAACTTAATTAATACTATGTAATTAAATTTTTAATACTACCTAATTAAAATTTTAATTCTACCTAATTAAATTTCAACTTAATTAATTCTATCAAATTAAATTTCAACTTAATTAATCAATTTTTTTTTCAAACTTTAACTTAATTTTCAAAAAAAAATTTCAAACTTTAACTTAACTTTAATTTTTTTTTCAAAAACTTTAACTTAACTTTCACCCACCTCCCCACCCCTCTTGTACATCGATGCTATAGGTATTGCATATATCAAATATGTATTGCTTACACAAAACTATCATATTATACTATCAATTAATTGAATATTCACATAAATATTGGATTGTTAACTCATTATTAAGTATACATCGTATATATGTCACCCAACTTCACCTTTATCTACATTAATCTTGGTGTAAGTCCAACAAGCTAATACTTAAATTAAGCTAAAATCGACCCGTTACTCACGAAATCGTATCTCTATGGTTTGACCATATCTAATTTCAAGTCGAGCTTGGAGTGAGTCCAACAACTCAAATAAGAAATTAGACTCTAGTTCTTATCATATTAACGAAAAATATTGACTTTAATTTTTATGTAAGGTTTTTAGGTCTCATCGTCATATGCAAATATACTATTTACATAACATCACACGCATGACATAAATGATGACATAACATATCACACGCACAATATATAAAATAATATAACACATTACACACATAACATAAATAATGACATGATACATCACATGCATGACATATAAAATAATATAACATATCACATTTGACATAAATAATGCATAACTCTAATGCATCTACGTGTCATCATATATTGCATAAATAATGTTATAGTGTTGGTGCAATCAACCCAAATTTGATCGGGTAGATCATGAGTTTTGATGTGTGTGTCAATATGATTAAGTTAGGGTTTTATGTTGATTTAATATGTGTATGTAAGTGTACAGGTTTGCAAGATACACAAAGACTTAGTTGGACGTCTTCGGGTCCGGTGAAGGATGGTGTGAGGAGACAAGTCGTGGGCTTGTATGCATCCGAGGGACCGTGGACAAAGCAGGGGCGATTAGCCGAGGGAAGCGAATTTTGAGGCATATGCGAAGGATGGCATGGGGAGATGAGCCATGGGCTTGCATGCATCCGAGGGACGAGAGCCGAAGTCGAAGAAGGCTTGAAGGCAACAGGTCGACGCTACTGGAAGGAGAGACGATGAGCCGAGGGAAGCGCACTTCGAGGCATACGCGAAGGATGACATGGGAGACAAGCCGTGAGCTTGCATGTATCTGAGCGACGAGAGCCAAAGTCGAAGAAGGCTTGAAGGCAGCAGGTCGAGATTGTTGGATAAGGAGTCATCTAAGTCATGAGGATTCGAGTGCTGAGAGAAATGTACTTGGGAAGGGAAACCTTAGGTGGCAGTCGACTAATGCTTGGATCAGTCGACTGATGAAGAGCACAGAATGATCAGTCGACTGATCCTGGGATCAGTCGACTGGTATCGACCAGAATTTGAATCGTCGGGCTGCGACATTCAAATTCGCGAGGATCAGTCGACTGGTGTTAGCACCAATCGACTGGTAACGGTCAGAACAGTATCGAGCACTATTTAAGGGGGCTCATTTTTTACTGTTTCTTCTTGGCGAAACAAGCTTGGGTAAAGCCTGTTAGTAGCCTAAACGTGCTCAGAAGTTGTCAAGGGATTGAGGCGAAGTTTCTCCACCCACAAGGAGCAACAAGAGCTAGCCGGAGGTGTTCCGGGGAGTTATCCACTGAAGGATCGGGATCGTCCACCTTACGGACAGTCGTAGAGTAGGAGTATCATATCTGAACCATGTAAAGGTTTGGTGTTAACATTGTTTTAGGTTTTGTTTTAGTTTTCGACTTGTGCTTGCTAACACGTGTAGGAAGGGAAAAATCGAAAAGTTGTTATTCACCCCCCCTAGCTAAACGTCAAGGTCCCAACAAGTGGTATCAGAGCAAGGTTCGCTCATCTACGGACTAATCGTCGAGAGAGCAAAAAGCTAGAGGAAATGGTGATTGAAGAAAGATTAGGGGTGATATCAATGTTCCACCTCCCTACGACTGCGAGAGTTTCGAGTATTGGAGGATGCGGATAAAGACATGATTCGGTATGGATTGGAACATCATGATCACACTAGAAAAGTCATTTGAAGTCCCAAAAGATAAACACGAGAAAAAAGCTCCAACCAAGATATTGGAATAAGGAGCAACAAACGCAATCAAAGGCAAATAAAAAGGTAATTTCAATATTACTTAATATATTGTCTAATGATATAATTAGTGGTGTAGGTGAATAAAACAATGCACACGGATTATGGAGTAAAATATTAGCACTTCATGAGAATCCTACACAAGCTCAAGTAGTGGAAGAGCCTAAGGAAATGAGCTCAATGGTCCAAGATGAGGAGAAGGACCAATCGGATAAAGAAAGAAGCTCAACATCCGAAGAGGAGAAGAAAGAAGAAAAAGATTCATCCATCTCATCAAGTGAAGTGACACAAGAAATTGAAGAATCATCCACTTCATCAAAGGGAGAAGAAGAGGTCTCTACCTCAAGAATTGAGGGGGAGGAGAGATCATCCTCGATACCGGAGCAAGAAGAAGCATCCATCTCCACCAAAGCAAAGTCAAAAGATCATATCATTTGCTTTGAGTGCAACAAGAAGGGATACTATAAAGACAAGTGTCCATTAAGTAAAAAGGAAGTAAACCCTAAATTCAAGTCAATTTATTTAAAATCTAACATGGGTTGTAGGGAAAAGAAGGAGAAAAGCACATTAGGTGTTACACGTGAGGTGAGCTAGGACACTACCACACCAAATGCTCAAGGAAAGGAGAATTCAAGAAATTGGAGCATTTGAGGAAGTGAGAGAAGAAGGAGAAGAAGAAAAGCTCATATCAAGGGGAAGCTACAAGGGTAATGGAGGTAATCCCTAACTTTAAGCGTTTTTCAAATTTCTCCATGAATGTTAGAAATAATAAGAATTATTTACCTATGCATAATTTTGGTTTTAGATATTGTGATAAAAATAAGGCTAATATTGTTGGAAATTCTAGGCCGCAAAAACCGCTTTTTGCGTTGCGGAAACCCCAGAATCTCGGCCACGGATCCGTGCGAACTTATAAAACAAATACGAGTACGAGTTTAACATCTAGATCTACACTAGATCTACGTGATAAGGACATTACCCTTGACGCGTAGCCCTTCGCTTTCCCGCTTATCCAAGAGGCCGCCGGATCTCGTAGAGTATCAAAGTAGACACTCCTCTATATGTATCCACGCGAACAAAAGAAGATGGATCGAAACCTTGGTGTGCTAGCACCCCTATGGGTTTCGGCCAAGAGAGGGAGAGGAAGAAGAAAATTCAGGAAGAGAAGAAGAGCCACCAAAATGAAACAAAACACACCTTTTGTTTCCCTTGGGTGGCCGGCCACTTAATGGCCATTAATGGCCATTAGGTGGCCGGCCATAATGGCCATTAAGTGTCATTAGGTGGCCTTCCAAATCCCCTATCAATTTGAATTCGAAATTCAAATGGGGGGGGGAAAACCAAGTCAAGTCCAACTTGAATTGGAACCAAGTCAAGTCAAACTTGATTTGAATTTAGGTCAAGTCAAACTTGCCTTTTATGGACTTTCCATATTTAGCCAAGTCGAAATTGACTCCATTTCTTCTCCCATGTTGAGTCTAACTCGAAGTGGAACCAAGTCAAGTCAAACTTGATTTGGATTTAGGTCAAGTCAAACTTGCCTTTTATGGACTTTCCATAAATAGTCAAGTCAAACTTGACTCCATTTCTTCTCCCATGTCAAGTCTAACTTGAAGTGGAACCAAGTCAAGTCAAACTTGATTTGGATTTAGGTCAAGTCAAACTTGCCTTTTATGGACTTTCCATATTTAGCCAAGTCAAACTTGACTTCAATTTTCTCCATCTATTTGTTCTTTGCGTGTGACCCTATAGGTTCTTGTAACGTTGGCAATGCTTCTAACGTCTTAGAAACATAAGCAATGAGCGGTATCTAGCAACACATCATTGCTACCCAAGTTACAAGAATGTTGAGATCCAACATCACCTTGTGACAATAATTGTGACTCTCACAATATATGATAATGTCCCTCTATCCTTGATATCTAGATTGACTCAATTGAGGCATAGACCGTGTCATCCTCGAGTCAATCTATATCTTGAACTCCAAGTAGACTCACACTAATCAAGTGAGCTCAATATCTCATATTGACTCACTTGGGCATGGCCATGCACTTTGTGGTCTCACTCTATCAAGAATACGATATCGCTCCCGTCATATAGGAGGGATAGATCCCATCTACATCACTCACATCCCTCTCCATAATTTGTTACATACCCAGTAATCGCCTTTATAGTCCACCCATTTACGGGTGACGTTTGACGAAGCCAAAGTACGTAACTCCTTATGTAGGAATCCATGGTGACTTCAGGTCCAAGGACTAATAGTCATACTAATAGCCACATGAGAAAGTATATGACACTCATATAACGATCCATGATACTTTCTCATGGCGGGTCATTCAGTATACATTCTCCAATGCATACCCATGTGTCAACTTGATATCTCTATATCCATGACTTTTGAGATCAAGTCATCATGTTGACCTACATGCTAGTCTCTACGTATTAACATTGTCCCTGAATGTTAATACTTGACTAGGAATTATTTAGAGTAGTGTTCTCTATATCATCTCACTATCGATTCAACCAATCGATTGATATAGATAAGAAACTTCTACTCAAGGACATTATTATACTTAGCTAATTGGCACAAATACACGTAAGTATAATAACCAAAAACATGCCTTTATTTATAATAGGAATATGATACAAATTAGTCCATACAATCATTACATGATCGGCTCTAGGGCTCTCACCAACAATCTCCCACTAGCACTAGTGCCAATCACTGTAGTATCTAATACCCAATGATCTAGTGTGACCATCATGCTTTGTCTGTGCCAAAGCCTTGGTCAGGGGATCTGCGACATTCGCCTCTGTGGGTACTCTGCATATCTTCACATCTCCTCTATCGATGATCTCTCGAATGAGATGGAAGCGCCGTAGTATATGTTTGGTCCGCTGGTGTGAGCGAGGTTCCTTAGCCTGCGCAATAGCTCCATTATTGTCACAATAGAGCTCTATGGGATCTGCAATGCTAGGAACCACCCCAAGCTCTGCAACGAACTTGCGGATCCAAACTGCCTCCTTTGCTGCCTCTGATGCAGCAATATACTCAGCCTCTGTTGTAGAATCAGCAACTGTGTCCTGCTTCGAACTCTTCCAGCTCACAGCGCCGCCATTTAGACAAAACACGAACCCTGATTGCGATCTATAATCATCCTGGTCGGTTTGGAAGCTAGCATCACTGTAACCCTTTACAGTTAGCTCCTCATTGCCCCCATATATCAAGAAATATTCTTTAGTCCTTCTCAAGTACTTAAGAATATTCTTGACCGCTATCCAGTGACGCTCACCTGGATCTGACTGGTATCTGCTCGTCATACTTAAAGCATACGAGACATCAGGACGAGTACATAGCATGGCGTACATGATAGATCCTATGGCCGAGGCATAAGGTATCTTATCCATGCGGTCTCTCTCCTCTCTAGAAGAGGGACTTTGAGTCTTCGAAAGACTCATACCATGTGACATAGGCAGAAATCCTTTCTTGGAATTCTGCATGGCAAACCGAAGTAAGACCTTGTCAATGTATGTACTCTGACTTAGGCCAAGCAATCTCTTAGATCTATCTCTATAGATCTTGATGCCCAAAATACAGGCTGCTTCACCTAAGTCCTTCATTGAGAAACAATTCCCCAGCCAAGTCTTCACAGACTGAAGCATAGGAATATCATTCCCAATGAGTAGTATGTCATCCACATACAATATGAGGAAAACTACTATGTTTCCTTCAACCCTCTTGTAGACACAGGGTTCATCTTCATTCTTGATGAAACCAAACTGTTTGATTGCATCATCGAATCGAAGATTCCAGCTCCGAGAAGCTTGCTTTAGTCCATAAATGGACCTTTGCAGCTTGCATACTCTGCCAGTATGCTTTGGATCTACAAAACCCTCAGGTTGTGTCATGTACACATCCTCGAGTAGGTTCCCATTCAGGAACGCGGTTTTGACATCCATCTGCCAGATCTCATAATCGTGGTATGCTGCAATAGCAAGCATGATCCGAATGGACTTGAACATCGCTACTGGAGAAAAGGTTTCATCATAGTCAATACCATGAATTTGTTTGAAACCCTTTGCTACCAGTCTACCTTTATAGGTATGCGTAAGTCCTCCCAAGTCAGTCTTTCTCTTAAAGACCCACTTACACCCAATGGGTTTTACCCCTTCAGGTGGATCAACCAAGGTCCAAACTTGGTTGGTGTACATGGATTCCATCTCGGATCTCATGGCCTCAAGCCATTTCTCAGAGTCTGGGCTCATCACAGCTTCCTGATAGGTTGTAGGCTCATTCTCAATGAGCACAACGTCATTGTCATCAGACAAGAGAAATGAATATCTCTCAGGCTGATGACGTACCCTACCAGACCTGCGAAGAGGTTGGTCTACTTGAACAGGATGTTGTTCCATAACTCCTTGTGTAACAACATCATGATCCACAACATTTGTGGTTCCTGTTCAACCTCCATCAAGGCCTCAGTGCTTTGGTCCATATCTTGAAGTTCTTCAAGATCGAACGTACTCCCACTAGTTTTTCTAGAAACAAAGTCCCTTTCTAGAAAAACCCCAGTCTTCGCCACAAACACTTTGTGCTGACTGGGTATGTAGAAGTAATATCCCTTCGTTTCCTTGGGATATCCTACAAAATAGCACTTATCAGATTTGGGTCCCAGTTTGTCTGAGACTTGACGTCGAACGTAAGCCTCACAACCCCAAATCCTCATAAAAGACATCTGGGGACTCTTCCCAGTCCATATCTGATATGGTGTCTTTACTACAGCCTTTGATGGAACACGGTTAAGAGTGAAGGCTGCCGTGTCCAGAGCATATCCCCAAAAGGATATAGGAAGATCTGTGTGACTCATCATGGATCGCACCATATCTAATAGGGTACGATTCCTCCTTTCGGACACACCATTCCATTGTGGTGTTCCAGGAGGAGTGAGTTGGGACAGAATCCCACACTCAGCTAGATAGTCACGGAACTCATGGCTGAGGTATTCTCCACCTCGATCTGATCGAAGTATTTTAATACTCTTGCCAAGCTGGTTTTGTACTTCATTCTTGAATTCTTTGAACTTTTCAAAGGATTCTGACTTATGTGTCATCAAGTACACATAACCATATCTACTGAAATCATCAGTAAATGTAATGAAGTACCTATAACCACCTCTGGCAGCAACATTGAAAGGGCCACATACATCGGTATGTATAAGACCTAACAAATCGGTTGCTCTTTCGCTGTGTCCACTGAATGGAGTCTTGGTCATCTTGCCAAGAAGGCAAGACTCGCATGTCTCAAATGATTCAAAATCAAATGAGTCCAGTAAACCATCTCTATGGAGCTGGGATAGGCGACTCTCATTTATATGGCCTAAGCGACAGTGCCAGATGTAGGTTTGGTTCAAGTCATTAGACTTGAGCCTTTTGGTATTTATGTTATAGATAGGGTTTTCTAAGTCTAGAAGGTAGAGTCCGTTCATCAGAGGCGCACTACAATAGAACATATCATTTAAATAAACTGAACAACATTTGTTCTTTATTACAAACGAAAATCCTTTCTTGTCTAAACAAGAAACAGAAACTATGTTCTTAGTAAGAGCAGGCACATAATAACAATCATCTAACTCTAGTACAAGCCCAGAGGGCAGAGATAGCATATAAACTCCTGTAGCAACAGCAGCAACTCTTGCTCCATTGCCAACTCGTAAGTCCACCTCGCCCTTTGTCAATGCCCTGCTATTTCTCAGCGCCTGCACATTAGTACAAATGTGAGAAGCACATCCGGTATCTAATACCCATGATGTAGAAATAGACAAATTGACTTCTATAACATGAATACCTGAAGTGGAAGTCTGACTTCTCTTCTTCTGGAGATCTTCCAAATATTTCTTGCAGTTCCGCTTCCAGTGTCCGGTCTCACCACAGTGGAAGCAGTTAGCATCCTTGGCAACCCCTCCTTTGGGTTTCAGTGCTTTGTCCTTGCCCTTACCCTTGGCTTGAGACTTTCCCTTGCCTTTGGGCTTGCCCTTACCTTTGTCCTTCTGCACCATCAAAATGGGCTTGGTCTTCTTAAGATTGAGCTCAGCAGTTCTCAACATGCTGAGCATCTCAGGTAGGGGCTTGTCAATTTCATTCATGTTCCAGTTCATGACAAATTGACTATAACTTTCGGGAAGGGACTGCAAGATCAAGTCTGTGGCCAGCTCTTGGCCCAGTGGGAATCCCAATCTCTGTAGATTCTCTATGTACCCAATCATCTTGAGTACATAGGGACCTACGGGAGTCCCTTCTTGCATCTTGCACTGAAACAGTGCCTTAGAGATCTCAAATCTCTCGTGCCTTGCTTGTCCTTGATACAGTTGACGCAGATGCTCAACCATATCGAAAGCATCCATTAACTCATGTTGCTTCTGAAGCTCAGAGTTCATGGTTGCGAGCATAAGGCATGACACATCTAATGCGTCATCTTGATGCTTCTTGTGAGCATCACGGTCAGCTCGCGTGGCACTGGCAGGAGGGTGCCTCGGGAATAGGCTGCTCCAGAACGTACAGTTTACGTTCTTGCTTGAGAACTATTCTCAAGTTCCTGTACCAGTCCA
>JAGFNQ010005343.1:50553-76481 GCA_024364735.1 Boesenbergia rotunda
GTATCCAACCGAGTTAAACTAGTTTACTCAATCTGATTGAGTTTGTTCTCACCCAAGCCGTGATAGGCGGGACCAAGATTGTCCCTCCGTACCCTACCAAGATTAAATGTGTTGCTCTGCTTTGGCAGATTCAACAACAACAAATGATCGAGGTAGTGATAGGTATCAAAACTTGGTAGGCATTTTCGAGAATGAGTTGATTTGAATTAGATCGAATCTAATCGCAAGAGAGAGGGTGTATCATATACACAAGGCTCTAATTATTTTACTCTAGCATGCATCACATACAAGCAAATAAATAAAATAATTTAATTTGTGATTGGATCATGGCCCTACTACGATCTTCTCAAGCCAATGAGAAGATCGGACGGTCAACCTAGGGTTTAGCTTCTCCAAGCTTCTCCTTTGACCGCCACGTGTCGTCGGCTCCCTCCATAACTCCGTCTTCGGATGGACCGCCCACCGTCTTCATTTTGTACATTACAAAAATAATAAAATACAGAAATAAAATAAAAGAAGCCGACTCGCAGGTCGCATCCACTATACAACACGCACAATCACAAAAACGGTACGCAGACCGTAATATGAATTACAACACATTCCAATCACATTGGGTTTTTATTGGGCCATGATCATCACAAATGCATACATAATTCCTAATTATGTATTTTAAATAAATTTCTATAATTTTTCTACAATTTTACAATATTATGAGTTACACTTCCGTAATGGTCCCGCTACGCGATTTTCGGGCACGATTTCGGGACAATGCCCCTCGCGGGGTTAGGGGCCGCACCCCTACTTGCGAAATGAATTTCACGAGTGTCCCAAAAACATCTTACAGCAACTTAAGCCGCTGTCCCGAAAGATTATAGCGAGATCTTTCCGTTTCGGAAAGTTTTTCTCGATCGGTGAAGCCTACAAGTGTCCGAACACTTGTTGCTTCAACTTCATGAGAAAAATACCCATAAATACTATAAATTTCGAAAAATCACAGAATATTATTTTTCTGTAAAATTTTGTATCTAATACAAAAAAAAAACAAATTTAAACTCGTACAAGGTTCGCACGTGGCTCTGATACCACTGTTGGAAACTCTAGGCCGCAAAAACCGCTTTTTGCGTTGCGGAAACCCCAGAATCTCGGCCACGGATCCGTGCGAACTTATAAAACAAATACGAGTACGAGTTTAATATCTAGATCTACACTAGATCTACGTGATAAGGTCATTACCCTTGACGCGTAGCCCTTCGCTTTCCCGCTTATCCAAGAGGCCGCCGGATCTCGTAGAGTATCAAAGTAGACACTCCTCTATATGTATCCACGCGAACAAAAGAAGATGGATCGAAACCTTGGTGTGCTAGCACCCCTATGGGTTTCGGCCAAGAGAGGGAGAGGAAGAAGCAAATTCAGGAAGAGAAGAAGAGCCACCAAAATGAAACAAAACACACCTTTTGTTTCCCTTGGGTGGCCGGCCACTTAATGGCCATTAATGGCCATTAGGTGGCCGGCCATAATGGCCATTAAGTGCCATTAGGTGGCCTTCCAAATCCCCTATCAATTTGAATTCGAAATTCAAATGGGGGGGGGGGGGAAAACCAAGTCAAGTCCAACTTGAATTGGAACCAAGTCAAGTCAAACTTGATTTGAATTTAGGTCAAGTCAAACTTGCCTTTTATGGACTTTCCATATTTAGCCAAGTCGAAATTGACTCCATTTCTTCTCCCATGTTGAGTCTAACTCGAAGTGGAACCAAGTCAAGTCAAACTTGATTTGGATTTAGGTCAAGTCAAACTTGCCTTTTATGGACTTTCCATAAATAGTCAAGTCAAACTTGACTCCATTTCTTCTCCCATGTCAAGTCTAACTTGAAGTGGAACCAAGTCAAGTCAAACTTGATTTGGATTTAGGTCAAGTCAAACTTGCCTTTTATGGACTTTCCATATTTAGCCAAGTCAAACTTGACTTCAATTTTCTCCATCTATTTGTTCTTTGCGTGTGACCCTATAGGTTCTTGTAACGTTGGCAATGCTTCTAACGTCTTAGAAACATAAGCAATGAGCGGTATCTAGCAACACATCATTGCTACCCAAGTTACAAGAATGTTGAGATCCAACATCACCTTGTGACCAATAATTGTGACTCTCACAATATATGATAATGTCCCTCTATCCTTGATATCTAGATTGACTCAATTGAGGCATAGACCGTGTCATCCTCGAGTCAATCTATATCTTGAACTCCAAGTAGACTCACACTAATCAAGTGAGCTCAATATCTCATATTGACTCACTTGGGCATGGCCATGCACTTTGTGGTCTCACTCTATCAAGAATACGATATCGCTCCCGTCATATAGGAGGGATAGATCCCATCTACATCACTCACATCCCTCTCCATAATTTGTTACATACCCAGTAATCGCCTTTATAGTCCACCCATTTACGGGTGACGTTTGACGAAGCCAAAGTACGTAACTCCTTATGTAGGAATCCATGGTGACTTCAGGTCCAAGGACTAATAGTCATACTAATAGCCACATGAGAAAGTATATGACACTCATATAACGATCCATGATACTTTCTCATGGCGGGTCATTCAGTATACATTCTCCAATGCATACCCATGTGTCAACTTGATATCTCTATATCCATGACTTTTGAGATCAAGTCATCATGTTGACCTACATGCTAGTCTCTACGTATTAACATTGTCCCTGAATGTTAATACTTGACTAGGAATTATTTAGAGTAGTGTTCTCTATATCATCTCACTATCGATTCAACCAATCGATTGATATAGATAAGAAACTTCTACTCAAGGACATTATTATACTTAGCTAATTGGCACAAATACACGCAAGTATAATAACCACAAAACATGCCTTTATTTATATATAGGAATATGATACAAATTAGTCCATACAATCATTACATGATCGGCTCTAGGGCTCTCACCAACACAAACGCCTTTGCCCAAATGGGCGGAGCCCTTATCCTCTTCAAGCTTTATGACATTCCTCTGACCCCCCGATTCATCCATTTCTTCTTCGTCCCGGTTGGGTCCTGAGGGGCATTTGGATTTACCGCTCGCTCGGGCCACTGATTTATGGGGGGCCTCCCTTCTTCGCATAAGGGATGGAAGGAAAGATTCTTCTATATCCGGCTTCCTAAACGTCCTTTCATTCCTATCCATTGGGCAGAGAATTGGCCTTCTATCCCGGACCTCGGCGACTTCCAGCAGGACGCAGGATATTGTTGGTGTCGAAAGCACCAAAGTCAAACATATGTTTTGATAATGGCAAAGGATTCAGAAGTTAAAGTTTTGTTGTTATCTAACAAGGCTAATCAAGTGTGCAGGAAAAGTCCTAGGTACACTAGGTACTAAGTCCTGGTTCTAAGAATTTGGCAATTAAGTCCTGACACAAAGTTGGGCACTAAGACCTGGTGAGTGAAGCTGACCACTAAGACCTGGTAAATGAAGCCGGGCACTAAGACCTGGTCGGGGACTGGCATCGAAGACCTAGTGAGTGAAGCTGGGCACTAAGTCCTGGTCGCGGACTGGGCACGAAGACCTGGTGAGTGAAGCTGAGCAAAAGTCCAACCGGAGGAGCCGGTTGGCAAAAAGGTAAACTCTCCCGAGAGGAGTAGGTGAGGACGCGTTCCCCGTAGAGGAAACATTAAGCGTCGGTTCGACCTACGGTTCTATTTGGGAAGCCCAAAGTCAGAACCAAGCCCGCTCAGGCTATAAATCATGACTTAATTTATCTTATTTGTATGTTTCTTGTGTTTTAGAACTAACCCTGGTTGCAGGAACAAAGAGATGGAGGTTTCTGCTCCTAGGCGCCTCAATGGAGTAAGGCGCCTCACTTGGCTAGGCGCCTGTGTTGAGACAGGCGCCCCAGTCAAAGGGTGAAATCCAGAACAACTCGAAGCAAGGCCTCAAGACTATAACAGAAGCGCCTGTGATATTGTTGGTGCAATATTGGGTAGGTCAGGGTTGACCTAGGTTGACCAGGTTCGGGTGAGCTGATGTCTGATAAGCTCGGTGAGATTATGTTTGGATGTTTCGATGTTTGATAATTATGTTTGAATGTCGTATGATGTCAAGTGGGTCAAGGTTGACTGGAGACTTGACTAGGTGAAGTCCAGGTGGATCGGGGAGATCGCACGCTGGCATGAGAAAAGACCTAGTGGGACTAGGTGAAGTCCAGGTGGATCGGGGAGATCGCACGCTGGCATGAGAAAAGACCTAGTGGGACTAGGTGAAGTCCAGGTGGATCGGGGAGATCGCACGCTGGCATGGGAAAACACCTAGTGGGACTAGGTGAAGTCCAGATGGATCGGGGAGATCGCATGCTGGCAAGGTGAAAGTCTACCGAGAGACTAGACCTAACTCGAGGGTTAGGCAAACCTGGTGGGAAATCAGGTTAAGTCCTAGTTGGGAACTAGGCAGAAGAAATCCAGGTTGGTCAAAGGGGTTGACCGAACACTTGGTAGGGAACCCTAGACTTGTGAGTACAAGTTAGGGCGAACTGAATCAATTGGGTAGTCGATTAAGAGAGTTTGTGGCGTGAACAGAAGGTGGCTGAATCGATTGGGTAATCGATTCAGCTTTCCTTTAATCGATTGGTCAATCGATTAAGGTGTCTCTTGATCGATTGGGGTAATCGATCATGGAGGCTTGCAGGAGAGAACAGAGAGACTCTGAATCAATTGGGTAATCGATTCAGGGCACTGGTAATCGATTGGCTAATCGATTACGGTTCGAAAACTAGTCGTTGAACGGCTAAGTGTGACGTGTTAATTGATTGGGTAATCGATTCAGAAACCCTAGGCGTTGGATATAAGGGTTTTCGCGCAGGTTTTGAACCGTAGCTCTTCTCCCCTTCTTCTCCTTCATTGGTGCCATCTCAAGGGAAGTCTTGGAGGATTTTGCTGCTGCATTTCCAAGGTTCTAGAGGCAACCACAAGCTTAAAGATAGCAAGGAAAGCAAAGAGAGTTTATTCATTCTAAATCTTGTAAGATTTCATTTTGTGTTTACTTTGATTCTTGTTGTATCTTTGTGAAAGCTTGTAAGAGGTTTTTCCACCTCAAGAAGAAGATCTTTCATAGTGTATGAGAGAGTGAGGAGAGTGGATCCTTGAATTAGTCACCCGACCGGGGTGGATACCAAGTAAAATCCAAAGTGTTAGCATTGCTTGAAGTTTTCCGCCGCGACAAATCATCTACAAGCAAATCGGAGCTAATCACCCCCCCTCTAGCTCGTCTACCGGTCCCAACAAGTGGTATCAGAGCGAGATTGCTCTTCTTTGGACTCATCGCCAAGAGGGCAAGAGCTAGAGGAAGAAGAAGAAGTTGGAAGAAACCCTAATTTCAAGAAGTCATCATCAAGAGGGTTCAACTTTAAAAATGGAGTTCGGCTACGACACCCGGGCACCTCCACCATTCGACAAGGCAAATTTTGATCTTTGGAAGTTAAAGATTGAAAATTACTTCATGATGGAGATAGAACAATGGTTTGCTCTAATGGATGGTTTTGAAGCTCCAACAAGCACCAAAGGAAAGCTTCTCAAGAAAAGCAAATGGAATGAGGAACAAATCAAGAGATGCGAGGCCAACGACAAAGTGACCAAGTTATTGGTCAATCTTTTGCCAAGCACCATCTTGGACAAAATTAGGGAATTTCAAGATGCCAAAGATCTTTGGAGCAAATTGGCAAGGCTTCATGAAGATCCCTCCACTGTACAAATTCAAGACAAATCCGAAGAGGGGGATTCATCGAAGGAAGAAGATTCGGAAGTTGAGAGGTGCTCAACATCCGAAGATGAAGCTCAAGAAGCCTCCACTTCAAGGATTGAGGGGGAGCAAAATATACCATTGGCATCGGATCAAAGAAAAGCCTCAACATCATCATCCGAGGTCAATAAAGAAGAAGAGGAATCTAGTGCCACCTCTACACCCCATGAAGGTATAGAAATTTCAAGTTGTAAGAATAAAGATCATATCATTTGCTTTGAGTGTAGGGAAAAAGGACACTATAAGAGTAAGTCTCCCAAATTGGTCAAGAAGAAGGTGCAAGTGGCACCCAAGACCAAGGAGAAGCCAAAAGAGGTCGACCCCAAAGTAAAGAAGGATAAGAAGCACATTGTGTGCTTCTCATGCAAGCAAAAGGGGCATTATAGATATCAATGTCCAAAGGGGAAGGATCCGACCAAAGCAAAAGGGAGGAGCTTAAATCAAGAGGGAGCCTCCAAGATCAAGACTAAGGTACCATTAGGTAATGGTATTTATTCAAATCATGATAATATGCATGCTAGAAACAATTATTATCATTTTAATGCTATTTATCATGAGAATAGGAGGTATGAAAAACTTAAGAAAAAATATAGAGCCTTCCATGCTAGGTCTACCACATCTAAGGATAGGGAAGAGTTTAGATCATTTAAGGGTAGACCTACCCAAAACAAGGACAAAAAGAAAAATCACCAAGGCAATCCTATAAGACCAAGTCTTAATGAGGTAATGATTGAAAATCAAGTTTTGAGGTCAAAACTTGATAAATTAGAAAAATCCCTTAAGAAAATAGAAAATCTATTTAAGGGGTCAAAAATTCAAAACCTAGATTTAGGAAATCAATGACCCTCTAGGAGTAAGAAAGGTTTGGGATACAAACCTAAAATCAAGGATGATGGTCCATCCTATCATAGAGTTCCATATAGGTATGGAACTCAATCTAGGTCAAGAAGTCAAGTCAAGGACACAAGGGAAGCCATCCCTAGAGTTGACCAAGACAAGACTCACATGATTAAGGCTTTGGAGAAGCCTAGGAAAGTCATTAGGAAGATATCAAGGGAAGTTATCCCTAATGAATACCTAGAACACCCAAGGAGCGCCAATAGGTTTTGGGTTCCTAAGAGTGTGTTCGCCACACCCTAGATAGGTCTAGGGAGTGTCAACTCAAATTGGAAGGGTAGTTAACCTAACCTTGATGAAGTTGTCACTTTGGGACATTTTCAAGGAGTTACTACCCTTGAAAATGAAGGAATCAAAATGTTTACTCTAGGAGGAGTAAAATTTGTGCCACACTATATTTTTGGAAGATTGACCTTAATAAAAGTTGGCACAACTAGGTTAGAATCCAAAGATAGGCCAAGTTGAGAGTTTTGGCATTATCTTGGAAATTAGGGGCTAAGTTAGGATCATCAATGGCTTAGCGATGAGTTATTGATACTTAGATAGGAAATCTAGGTATTCTCTTTTGTGTTATTATGTCATGTTTTGTATGCCATATTACATGCCATGACATCATAATCCATCATTCATATTTTATTATGAATATATTACATGTCATGTCATACATGCATCATCTAGTTATAATATTAATCAAATTCTTATATGATGCATGTCGTAGTCATTATCATGCATTAAGTCAATTTTTATTGAAAATAAGGACATTGGCGTTAACTGGCATCCTAGGTGGATGATCAAAGTTTATAATGCCTAGGTAGAAATGCATGAACCCTTAGTTTAGGGAGAACATGATTTTTACATCTCACAAAGACCATAAATTGACTTGGGTGTGTCTTTGAGGCACATTAGAAACAAGTGAGATGTTAGGATGATGGATAAAACTCAAGGTGTTGATCAATGTGCATCTTATTGAGTTTTAGGTTCATCAAAACTTGAATATAAATGAACTCCAATCATTGGGAAAGCTAATGTACAAGTCATGTGCATTTAGCCTCAAGAATATGGTTGGAAATTATTTTTGAAAACTATTTCAAAACTTTCTTGGAAAATCTTAGTGAAGACTCTCTTTTGATAGCACTCATCAATGATGAATTGGATACAAAATAGAGTGAAGCATTGAAATATTTCGATGGTTTCCATTTTGTATCAATCTTTGAAAATGGGGGTCATTTTTATATAAAACTATTTTTCCTTGATAGTATATGTCATAAATAAAGTCTACACAAAATTTTAGAATTTTTCAAATTTTGTAGAATTATTTAGGGGTTTCTGAAATTCGGACTGAAATTATTTTCAGAATTCAGAAATTCTCAATCGATCGGGTGATCGATTAAGATACTGCAATCGATTGGTTGATCGATTGTTAACCCTATCTGCGAGCACAGAAGCTCGCGTAATCGATCCGTTGATCGATTAAGGGCAGCCTTAATCGATCAGTTAATCGATTAAGACATACCTTAATCGATTGGTTCCCAACACCAATCGATTGGTGAGACTGAAACTGTCTATTTTCAGTCCAATAACCCATTTTTGAGTAACCTACCAATCCCTAGCCCCTTGGAATACTTTTATAAGTACATTTGGGTAAATTTCAATATGAAATCAAAAAGGGAGATGGTTCGGTGAAACCTATAGGGTTAAGGAGAGATTTTGATTCAAGTTTTTGAATCTCAAAATCTCATAACCTCGAGTTGAGATTTCCTAAAGTTTTAGGAACTTAAAAATCATTGTTTGTGCAATGATGGAGGGTTAGAGCATGTTTTGAGGGGGAGGTCTTCCTTAAAAGCATGTGTTTGAATTTTTATTTTTGAGCTAAGTGAAAGGATGAAGATTTGAGATCTTCATCGCTCTGAGTGCTCAATGTTGAGCATAAGGTTGAATGAAAGGTTGGAGACTTTCATTGGGTATGCCTTTGACCATATAAATTCTCGGGGAGAGTTTTTGATGTGTGTCAAAGGGGGAGAAAAGCGTGAAAGGCTAATAGGGATTAGTCTTTCTCAAACATATTATCAAACATCAAAAAGGGGGAGATTGATAGTGCAATATTGGGAAGGTCAGGGTTGACCTAGGTTAACCAGGTTCGGGTGAGCCGATGTATGATAAGCTTGGTGAGCTTATGTTTGGATGTTTCGATGTTTGAAAATTATGTTTGAATGTCGTATGATGTCAAGTGGGTCAAGGTTGACTGGAGATTTGACTAGGTGAAGTCTAGGTGGATCGGGGAGATCGCACGCTGACATGAGAAAAGACCTAGTGGGACTAGGCACACCTAGTGGGACTAGGTGAAGTCCAGGTGGATCGGGGAGATCGCACGCTGGCATGGGAAAACACCTAGTGGGACTAGGTGAAGTCCAGATGGATCGGGGAGATCGCATGCTGGCAAGGTGAAAGTCTATCGAGAGACTAGACCTAACTCGAGGGTTAGGCAAACCTGGTGGGGAATCAGGTTAAGTCCTAGTTGGGAACTAGGCAGAAGAAATCCAGGTTGGTCAAAGGGGTTGACCGAACACTTGGTAGGGAACCCTAAACTTGTGAGTACAAGTTAGGGCGAACTGAATCAATTGGGTAGTCGATTAAGAGAGTTTGTGGCGTGAACAGAAGGTAACTGAATCGATTGGGTAATCGATTCAGCCTTCCCTTAATCGATTGGTCAATCGATTAAGGTGTCTCTTGATCGATTGGGGTAATCGATCACGGAGGCTTGCGCGAGAGAATAGAGTGACTCTGAATCGATTGGGTAATCGATTCAGGGCACTGGTAATCGATTGGCTAATCGATTACGGTTCGAAAACTAGCCGTTGAATGGCTAAGTGTGACGTGGTAATCGATTGGGTAATCAATTCAGAAACCCTAGGCGTCGGATATAAGGGTTTTCGCGCTGGTTTTGAGCCATAGCTCTTCTCCCCTTCTTCTCCTTCATTGGTGCCATCTCAAGGGAAGTCTTGGAGGATTTTGTTGCTGCATTTCCAAGGTTCTAGAGGCAACCACAAGCTTAAAGATAGCAAGGAAAGCAAAGAGAGTTTATTCATTGTAAATCTTGTAAGATTTCATTTTGTGTTTACTTTGATTCTTGTTGTATCTTTGTGAAAGCTTGTAAAAGGTTTTTCCACCTCAAGAAGAAGATCTTTCATAGTGTATGAGAGAGTGAGGAGAGTGGATCCCATAGGGTGCAAGTGGGTTTTCAAGAAGAAAATCGACATGGAAGGTAATTATGCTTAAATCCATTCGGATGCTCCTGGACATAGCAACTCATTATGATTATTAGATATGGCAAATGGATGTGAAAACAGCTTTCCTTAATGGAAACTTGCAGGTTTCACATCGGTTGATAAAACCAAAGAATGCAAGCTTCGGCGTTCCATATATGGACTGAAGCAAGCATTCAGGAGCCGGAACATCCGTTTTGATGAGACAATCAAAGAGTTTGATTTCTCACAAAATCCTGACGAACCTTGTGTGTACAAGAAGGTTAGTGGGAGTGCAGTCGTATTCCTAGTCGATGACATATTACTTATAGGAAACGATATATCAGTCTTACAGTCGTTTAAAATTTGGTTGTCCAAAACTTTCTCCATGAAAGGCCTGGGAGAAGCAACCTATATCCTTGGGATTAGAATCTATAGAGATAGATCAAAACGGTTGCTTGGTCTTTCGCAGTCTACATATATAGACCGAGTGCTAAAAAGGTTTAGCATGTCGGAATCCAAGAAAGGTTACCTTCCCATCAGGCATGGGATCAACCTTTCAAAGTCTATGTGTCCGCGCACAGAAGACGAAAGGATTTGCATGAATAAGATTCCTTATACATCCGCGATAGGATCTATCATGTATGCTATGTTATGTACAAGGCCCGATGTATCGTATGCTCTGAGCGTCACAAGCAGATACCAGTCAGATCCAGGAATGGATCATTGGGCGGCTGTCAAGACAATCCTTAAGTACTTAAGAAGAATTAAGGATGTGTTCCTCATATATACAGAAGGAGATATGGTAATACGTGGGTATACAGATGCCAGTTTCCAAATAGATAAGGATGACTCCAAATCTCAGTCTGGATACGTATTTACTTTGAATGGAGGCACAATAAGTTGGAAGAGTTCCAAACAAGACACCGTAGCGGATTCTACCACGGAAGCGGAATATATCGCAGCTTCGTAAGCAGCAAAGGAAGCAGTCCGGATCAAGAAGTTTGTCTCCGAACTTGGTGTGGTTCTAACCATTGATGAAGCAGTGCCGGTTTACTGCGACAACAATGGAGCTATTGCACAAGCAAAGGAACCAAGGTCTCATCAGCGATCCAAACATGTGCTTCGCCGCTATCATCTGATCAGAGAGATTATAAGTAGGAATGATATACAAATTGAGAAAATTCCCACTGAAAGGAATTTAGCGGATCCTTTAACTATGGCCTTGCCTCAAAGCAAGTTTGAGGGTCATGTTAGAGCCTGTAGTATTGGATACCGTAGCGATTGGCATTAGGCCAAGTGGGAGTTTGTTAGTAATATGAGAGAAGTGTCCTAAGGTAATCGCCTTATGATTGTAATCATTTACTTTAATAAATGAATATTCACTATTTGAGTATACATGTTCGTGTATTTGATTGAGATCTTAAACTCATTTACTGAATGTCCGCAATACAATTCACAGCATGAGAGAATTTGTGATGAATTCACAACTAGTGATTATCTCTACATATGCAATTGTGAAGTATTGAAATTGTCCCTAGTCGATGAATTGATAAATACGGACACTATCAATACTGTTGAGACTAGCATGAGTTATTCTCTAATCAGCTGATTCTCATTGGCTGGTGACATTGGGATGTCCGGAGGTAAACATGATGTAGGACCGGTGCCGTCGATAGAGGGGGGTGAATATCGATTGCGACAAACCTTTCGGAAATCTTTCGGATCTTCGTTCTAGATTCAGGGTTAGTAGCAGCGGAAAACAAACAAAACGAAGAAAACAATAATACAAGGACACGCGGGATTTATTTACTTGGTTCCCGACCCCCCTGGGTCAGTACGTCCAAGGCCTATGTACTCAGCGTGAGTCCACTAATGGTCTCCTTTCCGAAATTTCCGGAGGCGGAGAAAACCCGTCTTACAGTTTACAATCACAAACAATAATATAAAAGTTAAGTGCAGAATAAATGAAAGCGAACCGAACAAAAACTTGAAACTCGGCCGATCTGGACCTCCGAAGTGCCGCGCACTTCCTCCTGGAGCCTCACGGTCGTAGAGCCTTGTTTCTAGCGCGTTGTCGTCGGTCGGAATGATCAAAATCGCTCTTGGAAGTTGTATATGAAGCTGAGGGGTCGAGGCCCCTTATATAGGCCTCCTGGGGGCGCCCCGGTCGCTGGGGGCGCCCCGGAAGACTCGATCAACTCTTATCCTTGCGCCTACCTCATCGCTGGTGATAAGATCGTTGACCAGGGCGCCCCGGATTCTCTGGGCGCCCCCGTGGAGGCTTATCCTGTGTTCTGGCTTCGAAACAGAAAAACAGCTACTAATCAGGGCGCCCCGGACGCTCCGGGCGCCCCGGTTGACACCTGTTCTGCATACATCACCGTACATGCCTATTTAGTGTTACCTGGGGGCGCCCCCCTTGCTGGGGGCACCCTGGCTGCAAGGGGGCGCCCCCCTTACTGGGGGCGCCCCCCTTAAGGCCTGCAATACCATGTTTTGTCTGGTTTAACTGCTTTGTCTCCGGTTCTTGATACCTGCAAGATACACAAACACAAAGCATGGATACATATAATATTAAGCCTAAGGACTTGGTTCGGACTTTGGATTTTCACGAAACCCTAGGTCGAACCGGCACAAGTTCCCATCCCCGAGAACTCGCCCTTCACCTACTCCTTTCAGGAGACAGTTGCCACCCAGCCCTTCGGGTGGACTTTTACTTAGCTTCCGATTACTCCGGATCTCGAGACGCCCAAACCCTGACCTGTCTCTACTCCTGTCCTTAGTCATCGCTCAGCTAAGTTACTTAGTCCCTCGGACCAAGTCTTCATTTCCTAGCAGTCCTTCGCCAGGTGCCTAGCAGCCCTTCGCTAGGTCTTTGTTACCAAGCGGTCCTTCACCTGGTGCCTAGCAATCCTTCGCTAGGTCTTCTATGCCTAGCAGCCCTTCGCTAGGTGCCTAGCAGCCGTTCGCTAGGTCTTCTATGCCTAGTAGTCCTTCACTAGGTGCCTAGCAGCCCTTCGCTAGGTCTTAGGGTTACGATACCTAGCAGCCCTTCGCTAGGTGCCTAACATCCCTTCGTTAGGTCTTAAGGTTACAATACCTAGCAGCCCTTCGCTAGGACTTGGGGTTTCGATGCCTAGTTTAACTAGGACTTTTCTTCAGCTTTGGTTACTTCACTTTTGCTCCCCTTTGTCTATTCATTGTATCACTGACTTAAGTATATTGTCAAACATTAAAACACTTAAAGAGGAATATCATTGATGCAACTTGCACCAACAATCTCCCCCTTTTTGATGTTTGACAATAACTTAAGTTAGATTGGTTTAGAGGGGCTAAATCACTATCCTTGGAAAAAAAATGAAAAAAGTTTTGAAACTACATTTTTTATTTTTGGGAGAAAATTTTTCTAACTTAAGCACACCTCTCCCCCTTTGTCATACATCAAAAATAATACTTGCACCAACCATGACAGTATTTGAAAATACTTAGTATGAAATTTTGAAGACATACCATAAAACTAATACTTAAGTATTATGAGCTCAGAAAACTTTAGACAATATTTTGAAAGATGATCTTTGAAGCATGCAAGTACTTGCAAAATGTAAGTTATTTTTGAAGAAAGATCAGATTTTGAAAGATAATAAGTAATTTTTGAAAAGTATAAGTACTTTTGAAAAATGTATTGAGTTTTTAAAAACTAGGTACTTTTGAAATAATATTAGATTTTACTTGGTTTATTTTCCAGTCTGACACCATCCTGGGAGACCTTGTTGACTAAAAGGATATTTCCTAAGTGTCCTGGAAATTTTTCAACCCAAGTAAACATTATTTCAAAATTTTCATGAGTCATGGAATAATAGTATGTAAATTAATTAAATTTTTTTTAAAAAGAATTTAAGGTTATAATACTTGATTTGGTTTTCTTCCAGTCTGACACAATCATAGGAAGCCTTGTTGACTACAAGGACATTTTCCTAAGTGTCCTGGAAGATTTTTCAAACTCAAGATATTATTTCACATTGATCAAAATCAGATGAATAAATATATATATATATTTAAATTGATAGCTTTTAAAAATAATACTTATGTTTTCAACAGGATTTGAAAATACCGCGCATGAAAACATTTGAAATATTTAATAATTCTTTTAATTTGACCTCCCCCTAAACTTGACCCAGTCCCGGGAAGCTTGTTGACCACAAGTACTCTTCCTCTGAGTCTTAAGGTTTGATTCAGATCAAAAGAATAATAATTTTCAAAATGATTTAAAACTTGTTAGACTCCCCCTAAATTTGACACGTCCTAGGAGTCCTTGAAGATCATAAAGTCGACATTTCCTCTGTGTCTTTAGGGTTTTAAAAAAACTGATAATTTTTAAGTAGATAAATTTTGAAGTCACAATTTGGAAAGAAGATAATTTTGAAAACATATGTAATGCAGATTAAGGTGTAGTTTTCGAAAAAAAATTTTAATAAAAAGAAGAAAACACTCCCCCTGCATCCAACACCATTTGACTCTATTTAAGTGCCTTAAGGAACTTTAGTGTTGTCCTAGGAGGCTTGTGTCTAATTGAGTGAGTCAAACAAATTTTTGAAAAGATATATTTTTGGAAAATGTATAATAGATATAATCAAACAGACAGGCATGAATTCCATAAAAACATTATTATGTTGAAGCACTATTTTGAAAATAAATTTTTAGGAAAATATTCTTACCATTTTGAAAAACAATTTTTAAAAATAGTTTTCAATTCATTAGTCCTTAACATCTCACCCATTTTAGATGTATCAATACAACAAGCATAGTTGCCTTATAGGTGTATTGTGAGATGCTTAATTTATTTTTCTCAATTTATTAACTCTAAGAATTAATTGAAACTTGTGTTAGATTTGAATTTGACAAGAAGTAACTTGAATTTGAGTTTCAAAAATTGGCTTCCAGGTCTTGGCGAGGCACTAGGCCTTCTTTGGCCGTAGCCTTATGGGATCATCCACCCTTTCCTTGACAAAGCCTTTTAATGAAATTTCATTTTCAAAATTACTTTTTGAAAAATTCTGGTCTAACTAGTTTGGGTTTTGGATCGGTAGCTTCGGCTAGTTCCGCCAACTTGGCTTCCCTAACGTACTATCATCTCACCTCCACCCAATATTATGTTGTCAAGTTTCAATTATTCTTTTTCCTATAGCCTTTCTAATATATGCATAAAATTTAAATATGAATGGCATGTCATATATTTTAAAAGAATAGCAGATGCATGTCATGGCAATTGTGCATGAGTCAAACAAGTCCAAGACATTTTATTTAAGTTTCTAAAAATGTATCAAATTCCCGATTTGATACATGTCGTGTGAACACGCGAATATGTCAACCCACTTTGACATATTTAATGTTATTAATTGTTGCGGTTTGGGTAAGGTTTTAGTTTAGTTCAAGTTAAGCTATTTAAGGATTAATTGGATATTATAATGATTACGGATCAATTAATTGATGTTGAATTAATTAAAGTTGAATTAATTTGAATTATTTAGACTTATTTAATATTTAATAGATTAGAATTTGAATTATTAAGAATTAATTAATTCGAATTAGAATTATTAAGAATTAATTAATTCGAATTTGAATTATTAAGATTTGATTTGAATTTAATTAATATTTAATTAAGATTTAATTTGAATTTAATTAATATTTAATTAAGATTTAATTAATTCGAATTTAATATGAATTTAAATAATTAAGATTTAATTAATTCGAATTTAATTTAGAATTTAAATAATTAAGATTAATTAATTCGAATTTAATTTGAATTTAAATAATTAAGATTTAATTAATTCAAATTTAATTTGAATTTAAATAATTAAGATTTAATTTATTCGAATTTAATTTAAATAATTAAGATTTAATTAATTCAAATTTAATTTGAATTTAAATAATTAAGATTTAATTAATTCGAATTTAATTTGAATTTAAATAATTAAGATTTAATTAATTCGAATTTAATTTGAATTTAAATAATTAAGATTTAATTAAATCGAATTTAATTTGAATTTAAATAATTAAGATTTAATTAATTCTAATTTAATTTGAATTTAAATAATTAAGATTTAATTAATTCAAATTTAATTTGAATTTAAATAATTAAGATTTAATTTATTCGAATTTAATTTAAATAATTAAGATTTAATTAATTCAAATTTAATTTGAATTTAAATAATTAAGATTTAATTAATTCGAATTTAATTTGAATTTAAATAATTAAGATTTAATTAAATCGAATTTAATTTGAATTTAAATAATTAAGATTTAATTAATTCGAATTTAATTTGAATTTAAATAATTAAGATTAATTAATTCGATTTTAATTTGAATTTAAATAATTAAGATTAATTAATTTGAATTTAAATAATTAAGATTAATTAATTCGATTTTAATTTGAATTATTTAAATTGATTCGACTTTAATTGAATAATTTGAATTAATTTGAATTTAACTGAATTATTTGAGTTAATTTGAATTTAATTTAGATTTAATTTGAATTAATTTGAATTTAATTTTAATGTGAATTAATTTTAATTTAATTTTAATTTGAATTAATTTTAATTTAATTTTGATTTAATTTGAATTAATTTGAATTTAATTAAGATTGAATTAAGATTTAATTTGAATTTAATTTAATTTCGAATTGGGATTTAATTTAATTGAGTAGTTAATTTGAATTTTTAAGGTTATAATGATTAATTAATAATTGTGGGTTTAAATTCATCATTTTTATTATCTCAAAAATTTCTTCTTCATCTTTATCTTTCTTTTCAAGTTTTTCTAATAATTTTGATTTATTTGAATTTTTGTAATTTTTATTAATTATGACCTTTATCTTAGATAGTTCCAAATCCTCCTTAAGATTAGGTTTTTCAATATCCTCACAGTAGGTGGAGTAAATTGGGCCACTCGTTAAAGTTTTATAATAATATTCAATATTATCTATAATTAAATTATTATCTAAGAGAATTTTATCTTCTCCATTATCCTAGGAATTATCCTCAGATATATCTTCAATATTTTCCAGACATTCAGAATTAATCTCTAGATTATCCTTAGAATTAATTTCTGGAAGATTTTCATATTCAGATTCAGATTTGTACAATGGATTTTCAAATTTGAATCTGTAATTATCTAAAGAATTTTCAGATTTAGAATTATCCTTAAGATATTCAAATTTGAATTCGGATTTATCCTTAGGATTTTCAAATTTGAATTCCGAATTATCCTTAGGATTAATTTTGTCTGAATTAAGATTATCAGAATTAATTTTATCAGAATTAATGTTATCAGATAAATTAATATTTTCAAAATTAATATTTTCAGAATTAATATTAATATTTTCAGAATTAATATTAATATTTTCAGAATTAATATTAATATTTTCAGAATTAATATTAGAAATTTCTGAATTGATATTTTGAATTAAACAATTAATTTCTGATATTTTAGTTGTATTCACATTTTGTAATATATCATGCAAAATATTTAATCTACTATGCAGTAAATTTAATTTTTCAGAAAAATTAACTGAATTATCTAAGGATAGTGCAGGAAATTGTACAACTTTTGGAATGTAAATCTTACGTACCTTCGCCGAACATTTATTTTTGAAATGCCCGTATTTTTCGCACTTGAAGCATCTGATATGGCTTTTATCCCTCCGGTTTCCTGGCGCTGGTGCCTCCTTCGCCACCGGTGATGTAGACCGAATCTTACGAGTAGGGCACTGGTTTTTGTAGTGCCCTCTCTCCCTGCATGTGAAGCAGATAATATGGAATTTAAAATTGGACATTTTAAAATTAAAATATACCTGATTCACCCCTGGGCTCCCCCTCAACTCCTGGCGTCTTTGCTCCGTCGGCGGTTAGTCCGGTGAAGAGTGGCTCGGCTCTGATACCAATTGTAGGACCGGTGCCGTCGATAAAGGGGGGGTGAATATCGATTACGAAAAACCTTTCGGAAATCTTTCGGATCTTCGTTCTAGATTCAGAGTTAGTAGCAGCGGAAAACAAACAAAACAAAGAAAACAATAATACAAGGACACGCGGGTTTTATTTACTTGGTTCCCGACCCCCCTGGGTCAGTACGTCCAAGGCCTATGTACTCGGCGTGAGTCCACTAATGGTCTCCTTTCCGGAATTTCCGGAGGCGGAGAAAACCCGTCTTACAGTTTACAATCACAAACAATAATATAAAAGTTAAGTGCAGAATAAATGAAAGCGAACCGAACAAAAACTTGAAACTCGGCCGATCTGGACCTCCGAAGTGCCGCGCACTTCCTCCTGGAGCCTCCCGGTCGTAGAGCCTTGTTTCTAGCGCGTTGTCGTCGGTCGGAATGATCAGAATCGCTCTTGGAAGTTGTATATGAAGCTGAGGGGTTGAGGCCCCTTATATAGGTCTCCTGGGGGCGCCCCAGTCGCTGGGGGCGCCCCGGAAGACTCGGTCAACTCTTATCTTTGCGCCTACCTCATCGCTGGTGATAAGATCGTTGACCAGGGCGCCCCGGATTCTCCGGGCGCCCCCGTGGAGGCTTATCCTGTGTTCTGGCTTCGAAACAGCAAAACAGCTACTAATCAGGGCGCCCCGGACGGTCCGGGCGCTCCGGTTGACACCTGTTCTGCATACATCACCGTACATGCATATTTAGTGTTACCTAGGGGCGCCCCCCTTGCTGGGGGCGCCCTGGCTGCATGGAGGCGCCCCCCTTGCTGGGGGCGCCCCCCTTAAGGCCTGCAATACCATGTTTTGTCTGGTTTAACTGCTTTGTCTCCGGTTCTTGATACCTGCAAGATACACAAACACAAAGCATGGATACATATAATATTAAGCCTAAGGACTTGGTTCGGACTTTGGATTTTCACGAAACCCTAGGTCGAACCGGCACAAGTTCCCATCCCCGAGAACTCGCCCTTCACCTACTCCTTTCAGGAGACGGTTGCCACCCAGCCCTTCGGGTGGACTTTTACTTAGCTTCCGATTACTCCGGATCTCGAGACGCCAAAACCCTGACCTGTCTCTACTCCTGTCCTTAGTCATCGCTCAGCTAAGTTACTTAGTCCCTCGGACCAAGTCTTCATTTCCTAGCAGTCCTTCGCCAGGTGCCTAGCAGCCCTTCGCTAGGTCTTTGTTACCAAGAGGTCCTTCGCCTGGTGCCTAGCAATCCTTCGCTAGGTCTTCTATGCCTAGCAGCCCTTCGCTAGGTGCCTAGCAGCCCTTCGCTAGCTCTTCTATGCCTAGTAGTCCTTCACTAGGTGCCTAGTAGCCCTTTGCTAGGTCTTAGGGTTACGATACCTAGCAGCCCTTCGCTAGGTGCCTAACATCCCTTCATTAGGTCTTAAGGTTACAATACCTAGCAGCCCTTCGCTAGGACTTGGGGTTTCGATGCCTAGTTTAACTAGGACTTTTCTTCAGCTTTGGTTACTTCACTTTTGCTCCCCTTTGTCTATTCATTGTATCACTGACTTAAGTATATTGTCAAACATTAAAACACTTAAAGAGGAATATCATTGATGCAACTTGCACCAACACATGAATGCTAGTTAAGGGAACTAGTTCATTGGAGTGACTAGCTGTAAAACTTCATATGGTAATCTACATATAGATATGTCAATGAAGTTCTTACTATAGCTTAAGTGCGATGTTCCTTTGACTTGCAGTGTTCATGTCATCTTGGTCATGAAGACTTATACTTTGACATCTTAAGCAAGCATCTCCAAGGAGGTGTGGACCCAGGATGATTGGGTATAAGCCGAAGTGCCTGAAGATGTTTGAACAGCCTACAAAGGATTCACCACTCCTTGCGAGGGGATGTATACCCAAGGCCTATCGTCGGATTGTTACTCAAAGCCTCTGGCCAGAGCATGACATGTTCAGAGTATGAGTCTCTGAAAGACATGAGAGTAATTAGAATCCGTTGGACGAGAAAGACATTACTTGGGCTAGGTGTGACGTAGTCAGCCTAGTGGGGACTGACACACATAGACCGTGTCCTGAACCAAGTGGGTATAAGATGGTGAAGGGAATGGGGCACGATTCATTAGAGCTGCTGAAGGGTTTCAGAATTAATTCTGAGGTCAACCGTTGATCTTTCGATTAATTGGGGATCATGATGTACTACTAGGTGTCACTCATGATCGTTCTATAATTGGTTAATTATAGACGGCCAACATAAATCGAAAGCCTATTTAGTCACACGCACTACGAGTAATCCGAGGGATTTAAAACGAGTTGAAAATTAGATTTTTCGATCAACAGAGATAAGTCGAATCTGAATTTATCAGAGGCGCATCGGAAGCTTAAAATGGCTAAGTCTTTTGAAGGCTTATTGGACGAATTAAAAGAGTTTAATTCGTAATGCGTTTGGCTTGGTGTGGTCGGCCAAAGAGGGTGCCCACCCTCTTTGGTTTGGCCGGCCACCACATGGAGGGAAACCAATTTATTTGGTTTAAATTATAAAATAAATCAAGCGCGATTTGTTTTATAAAATTATGGATAAATAAATATAAAGAAATTTATATAAAGAAATTTATGTAAATAAATTTATTTTCATGGAAATTAAAATAAACTTTAAATGGTTTATTTTTATTTTATAAAATCAATTATGAATTGATTTTTTCATGATAAGAAAAATTTATATAATAAATTTCTTGTGAAAATTTATTCCATAATAAAAGGTGAGATGTGTTTATTTTTATTATAAATTTAGTTATAATAAAACTTGGCATAACGGAATAATTCATAAGAAAATTTATAGGATAAATTTCTTATGAAAATTTATTCCGTTAAAAGGGAGACTTGGCGATGGAGAGACTACTATATAAAGGAACCAAGGCAAGGCTTGAATTCCAATTAAGAGATAAAGTAGCAAGCTCTCTCTCTCTCTCTTATTCTCTCCCTCTCTCTCTAGGACCGGCGCCCTCTTTCTCTCTCTAGGGCCGGTGCCCTCTCTCCTCCCCTAGGGCCGGCGCACCACCTAGGGTTGCCGTGAGCCTCCTCCACCAAGAAGGTGCCAAAGAAGAAGAAGAAGCGGGTCGCAACTCCTTCCTTTCCCCGAAATCTTGATTCCGTTACTTGCTGGTTAGTTTCCATCTCTCTCTCTCTTGATATTCTAGTTGTGCCTTTGGAGAATCTAGTAGTTCTCGTCGGCACAAAACTCGTGGCTTTGCAAAGTCATCCCGAAGAGAACTCGGCGTGGACGCGAATAGAGGCGGAGCTTCCAAGGGACGCTACGGTTGGATCTCGTCCCTTTCTACGGGTTACGCGAGGTATCAAGTAAATTAGTTTACTTTCTGCAAAATTTTAAATGTATGATCATGTCTCCACAACTTAAGGTTGCATGCTAGATACGTGGTTAAAATAATTTGAGAAATTATTTATGCTAATTCTTCCGCTGCACGTAATTATTTTTTTTAAATTACGAACCCGTATCCATGTCAACATGCACCCGAAAATAATAGTGGTATCAAAGCCAGTTAGTGTTCGACATAATCATATAATTGTTTTGCGGAAAACTTTGTCATGATCTCAATTTTGTAAAATTTTTTAATTATGGAAACTTTCTAATTATGATAAATTTTAGATTTAGGAATTTCAAAGTTTGGAAATCCTCATGAAATTTCGCAAACTTTTGAAATATCCTAGTTTCTGAAATTTTATGATAATTGTGAAAACTTCCCATTTTGGAAACTTTCTAATTTTAGAAATTTCCTATTTTGGAAATTTTCCAATTTTGGAAATATGTAAGTTTTCTTTGTACAGAAACTTACAATTATTTTGAAAACCTATTATGAAATCTCGCAATTTTGGGCACTTTCTTTCTAGAAAGTCTAGACAAATTTATGGATTATTAATTGACAATTAAATTTGAATTGGTTTTAAATTATTAACAAAATTTTTTATTTTGGATTGAGCCTCGGGTAGCTGTCCAATTTAAAGTTAGTTGTTGTAATTTAATTTCCTATTTTGAATAAAATTATCATGTTTAATTTGGTTACGCCTCGGGGAGCGGACCAAATTAGATTTACAACAAACTCCTTTTTTTGGGTATCTGAGCCTCGGGGAGCCACCCAAAGAAAATAATTTGTTGAAATTAATAAATCCATAAATAAAATATGTGATCAAATTTTAGAAATTTTGAGGTGATTCTCAAACGATAATTTCCTTATTTGATTTAAGAGGTGATGCTCTTACATATTGTTGTCTCCAAAATTAATTAGGAAAATGGTTTCCTATAGAGTTTTCTTAAAAGAGATTTTCATGAAAATAATATGGGGTTGAATTAAGGGAATCTGTCTCTTAATTTAATAAGATTTGATTTAGAGAAATCAAAGTCTTAAACATATTATTTCCGAAATTGATTATGACAATTTAGGAAATTATTTCCCAAAACAATTCCTTGAATAAAGTATGAAATTAGAATTAGGAAATCCGGTTCCTAATTCAATTAATGAGACTTGATAAATTAAGTCACATACATACTTTATTAAGGAAATCGTTAGTCATGACATAATTATATGTCATGAATGTGCTTTGAAAAGAAAGGATGAGACCCAAAACCCCTTACAAAATATTAAGGCTAACACCTTCCATTAATATGGTTAGAATCGGAGTTTTGTTTCTCGTTTGGGTTGATGGACACATCCATGCCCGGCTTGAACCTCAACATGTTCAAACCATGGAATTAGTTTATGAATAATATAGTTGGAGTCAGAGGTCAATCCTTAGTTTTGGTTGTTGGACACATCCAAGCCTAACTAAACGGTTGAATGAGCTCCAACCATATTAAAACTATTTCTTGATTAATGGGTCAGCCTTAAGCTTGGAGCATCGATTTGTTGTGCCACAGCCAAGGTCGATGTAAAGAGAGGTGCAGTTGGGTGCTATGTATATTGTTGCATACTTGTTAATGAGTTAACAACCCAATGATTTATGCAAATATTCAATTAGTTGATAGCATAAAGTGATAGTTACATATATGTGATATGTAATCGGTATAATTACCTACCTTTATAGCTAAGAATAACTTGATAGTCATAGCCATGGTTGTTCTTATCTATGGTTGGATATCAACCTATTTGGAGATGTTCCTATGATCTCCCGAATTGATAAAAAGGGTTACTCAATTCGATAAATGAATAGGATTTAATTAATGTATGTTGATACATTCTTTATCATTCTTCTCACATAAGCTCAATTTGTATTTCCAGGATAATCACTCGATCATGTCTTCTCTGAATTTGCGTTCCATTTTGGACACCAATAAACTGACTGGGCCAAACTTCATGGACTGACTTCGAAACCTGAGGATAGTTCTCAAGGCAGAGAAGCTTGCTTATGTCATTGAAGATCAACTTCCCAACCGTCCTCCAGAAGATGCAACTCCAGACCAGTTAGTGGCCTATCAGAAACATGTGACTGATTCTGAACTTGCGAGTTGCATCATGCTAGCCTCTATGGTACCTGAGCTGCAAAAGCAGCATGAGCATATGGATGCTTATACCATCATCTTCCATCTTCATGAGTTATTTGAAGAGCAGGCGAGATTCGAAAGGTTCGAAGTCTCCAGACTCCTCTTCACCTCTAGGATGCTGGAAGGCACTTCTGCCTCACAGTTTGTGTTAAAGATGTTAGGGTACATTGAGCGACTGAGCACACTCGGTTTTGCAATGGATCATGAACTAAGTATTGACTTAATTCTGCAATGTTTGCCCAAAAGTTATTCACAATTTGTGATGAACTATCGGATGAACAAGCTGGAGACTACCATTCCTGAGTTGCTCAACCTGCTGAAGACTATTGAGCCTTCTGTAAAGCTGGATCAGAAGACGGTGTTAGTGATATGAGAGAAGTGTCCTAAGGCAATCGCCTTATGATTGTAAACATTTATTTCAATAAATGATAATTCACTATTTGAGTATACATGTTTGTGTATTTGATTGGGATCTTAAACTCATCTACTGAATGTCCGCCATACAGTTCACAGCATAAGAGAATTTGTGATGGGATCACAACTAGTGATTATCTCTAAATGTGCAAATGTGAAGTGTTGGAAATATCCCTAGTCGATGAATTGATAAATACGGACATTATCAATTCTGTTGAGACTAGCATGGGTTATTCTCTATTCAGCTGATTCTCACTGGCTGGTGATATTGGGATGTCCGGAGATAAACATGGATGCTAGTTAAGGGAACTAGTTCATTGGAGTGACTAGCTGTAAGACTTCATATGGGAATCTACATGTAGATATGTCAATGAAGATCTTCACCACTCCTTGCGAGGAGATGTATACCCAGGCCTATCGTCGGATTGTTACTCAAAGCCTCTGGCCAGAGCATATCATGTTTAGAGTGAGAGTCTCTAAAATACATGAGAGTAATTAGAAATCCAAAGGATGAGTAAGACATTACTTGGGCTAGGTGTGACGTAGTCAGCCTAGTGGGGACTGACACCATTGACCGTGTCCTGAACCAAGTGGGTATAAGGTGGTGAAGGGAATGAGGCACGATTCATTAGAGCTGCTGAAGGGTTTCAGAATAATTTCTTCTGAGGTCAAACCGTTGATCTTTCGATTAATTGGGGATCATGATGTACTACTAGGTGTCACTCATGATCGTTCTATAATTAGTTAATTATAGACGGCCAACATAAATCGAAAGCCTATTTAGTCACACGCACTACGAGTAATCCGAGGGATTTAAAATGAGTTGAAAATTGGATTTTCCGATCAAGAGAAATAAGTCGAATCTGAGTTAGTCAGAGGCGCGATGGAAGCTAAAAATGGCTAAGTCTTTTGAAGGCTTTTTGGGCGAATTAAATGAGTTTAATTCGCGGCGGTTCGGGTTGGTTTGGCCAGCCAAAGAGGGTGCCAAAACCCCCTTTGGTGGCCGGCCACAATAAGAGGAGAAAACCAATTAATTTTGGTTTAATTAATAAAATAAATCCAGCGCGATTTATTTTATAAATTATGGATAAATAAATTTGTATAAAGAAATTTATATAAATTTATAGAAATTTATTCTTTTATAGAAGATTAAAATAATCCATGAATTGGTTTATTTTAATTTTATAAAATCAATTATGAATTGATTTTTCCATAATAAGAAAGTTTATAAATTTCTTATAAAATTTATTCTATAATTTAAAGAGAAGAAGAATTTGTTTTATTATAAATTAGTTATAATAAAACTTGGTTTAAACGGAATAATTCATAAGAATTTATAGGATAAATTTCTTATGATAATTAATTAGTTTTATTATAAAGTTAGTTATAATAAAATTCATAAGAGAATTTATAGGATAAATTTCTTATGATAACTAATTTGTTTTATTATAAATTAGTTATAATAAGACTAGGCTTAAACGGAATAAGCAATAAGAAAATTTATAAGATAAATTTCTTATAACTAATTCCGTTAATTCTGTTAATTCGGTTTAGAGGGAGACTTAGCAAAGGAGTTGCTACTATATAAAGGAACCAAAGGCTAGCCCTTATTCCTAATCAAGAGATTAATTATTCTCTCCCCCTCTCTCTCTTAATCTCTCCTCTATTCTTCCTTCTCCTTCATTAGGGCCGGCGCCCTTCATTTATTTAGGGTCGGCTCCCTCTTGGTTGCTAGGGCCGGCGCACCCTATCAACACCAAGCAAGGTTGGCGTGAGCTAACAAGAAGAAGGAGAACCCGAACAAGAAGAAGAAGAAGCGGATAGCGACTCCTCTCTTCCCGGAATTCGATTCCGTTTTCTTCTTGGTTAGTTTCCTATCTTTCCTCTCTTGATTTTTCAAGTTGTGCCTATAGAGAATCTAGTAGTTCTCATCGGCACAAAACTCGTGACTTTGCGAAGTCATCCCGAAGAGAACTCGGCGTGGACGCGAATAGAGGCGAAGCTTCCAAGGGACGCTACGGTTGGATCTCGTCCCTTTCTTCGAGTTACGCAAGGTATAAAAGTAA
>JAGFNQ010005344.1:0-143715 GCA_024364735.1 Boesenbergia rotunda
TTGCTCAACCTGCTGAAGACTGTAGAGCCTTCTGTAAAGCCGGATCAAAAGGCGGTACTGTTAGTTGGTTCCTCGAAGAAAGGTTCTAAGAGGAAGGCCAAAGAACAGAATAAAGGAAAGAAGAAAAAGGCCAAAAAGACTGAAAAGAAACCAAAAGGAACTTGCCATCATTGTGGCAAGGAGGGTCAATGGCGAAGAAACTGCAAGGTTTATCTGGAGTCCTTGAAGAATAAGGCATCCGGTGCCCATCCTCTTCAGGTATCTTCGTTATTGAATGTCACTCTATTTCCTCTAATACCTGGGTACTTGATACTGAGTGTAGCTCACATATATGTAATGACATACAGGGGCTAAGGAATAGAAGAAGACTCGTCAAAGGAGAAGCGAATTTGCGAGTTAGAAATGGAGCAAAGATTGCTGCTGTTGCCATCGGAACATATTTGCTAAAGCTCCCCACTGGACGTGTCTTAAAATTGGATAATTGTTATTTTGTTCCTTCGTTAATAAAGAACATTGTATCAATTTCATGTTTGAATGAAAAGGGTTATCATTTAACTTTTAGTAACAATTGTTGTTACATAACTTTAAATGGCGTTCTTTATGGGAATGGAACTTTGTGCAATGGTATCTACACGTTAGATTTATCCAGTGACGTTTTCAATATCGAAGTTAGCAACAAACGTGCTCGAATAGATAATCGAATAGACTCCTACACTTGGCATTGCCGTCTTGGCCATGCAAGTAAGAAACGCATGACCGAATTACACCGATGTGGAATTTTGGAATCATTTGAACCCAGTTCATTTGATACATGCGAATCATGCTTAAAAGGCAAGATGACCAAATTACCCTTTTTCGGAAAAGGTAATCCAGTGGGAGAATTGCTTGGTCTAATACATACTGATGTATGTGGACCAATGTCAACTCTTGCACAAGGAGACTATAACTACTTCATCACCTTTATCTATGATCATTCACGATTCGGGTATGTGTTCTTGATGAAACACAAATCTGAAGCTTTTGAGAAATTCAAAGAGTTCAGAAATGAAGTAGAGAAACAGCTTGGCAAAAGGATTAAGATACTTCGATCCGATCGGGGTGGTGAATACTTAAGTCAAGAGTTTCAAGATTATCTTAGGGACAATGGGATATTGTCCCAATGGATTCCGCCATATACACCACAGCATAATGGTGTATCTGAGAGGCGCAACCGAACCTTGATGGACATAGTTAGGTCTATGATGAATCATGCAACTCTTCCAAAATCCTTTTGGGGCTATGCACTTAAGACAGCTGTTTACTTGCTAAACAGAGTCCCGACCAAGATAGTCTCTACTACTCCATATGAGACATGGAATAGTAAGAAACCCCACTTAACTCACCTTAAGATATGGGGTTGTCCTGCTTATGTGAAGCGAATTGTATCAGACAAACTGGATGCTAAGTCTGATAAATGTCTATTTATTGGATACCCTAAGGAAACGAAGGGTTACCAATTCTATCATCCCTTGGAACAAAAGGTGTTTGTTTCAAGGCATACTGTATTTCTAGAAAAAGAATTTCTTTTACAAGAAAACAGTGGGAGTGGCATTGAACTTGATGAAGTTCAAGAAACTCCAATAGACATTACAGAGACACCTAGTCTAGACCCACAACCAATAACTCATAATGATGAGCTATCAGTTGAACCTAAAACTACACCACCTTTTCGTAGATCTGATAGGACACACAATATTCCAGAGAGATACGGATTTCTCATAAGTGAATCGAACGACGTGTTACTCATAAGCGATGACGAACCTATCAGTTATAAAGATGTTCTGAATAGTTCAGAAAGGGACAAATGGCTTGAGGCCATGAAGACGGAAATGGATTCCATGTACGAAAACCAAGTATGGGACTTGGTTAACCCACCTGAAGGGATTAAGCCCATAGGGTGCAAGTGGGTTTTCAAGAAGAAAACTGACATGGAAGGTAATGTAGTTACCTTTAAGGCTAGATTAGTGGCAAAAGGATACCGTCAAAAACAAGGAATTGATTATGACGAAACCTATTCGCCAGTAGCTATGCTTAAATCCATTCGGATGCTCCTAGCCATAGCGGCTTATTATGATTATGAGATATGGCAAATGGATGTGAAAGCAGGTTTCCTTAATGGAAACCTGCTTGAGGATGTATACATGATACAACCTGAAGGTTTCACATCGGTTGATAAAACCAAAGTGTGCAAGCTTCGACGATCCATATATGGACTGAAGCAAGCATCTAGGAGCTGGAACATCCGTTTTGATGAGACAATCAAAGAGTTTGATTTCTCATAAAATCCTGACGAACCTTGTGTGCACAAGAAGGTTAGTGGGAGTGCAGTCGTATTCCTAGTATTATATGTCGATGACATATTACTTATAGGAAACGATATATCAATCTTACAGACAGTTAAAATTTGGTTATCCAAAACTTTCTCCATGAAAGACCTGGGAGAAGCAACCTATATCCTTGGGATTAGAATCTATAGAGATAGATCAAAACAGTTACTTGGTCTTTCGCAGACTACATATATAGACCGAGTGCTAAAAAGGTTTAGCATGTCGAAATCCAAGAAAGGTTACCTTCCCATCAGGCATGGGATCAACCTTTCAAAGTCTATGTGCCCGCGCACAGAAGACGAGAGGATTTGCATGAATAAGATTCCTTATGCATCCGCGATAGGATCTATCATGTATGCTATGTTATGTACAAGGCCCGATGTATCGTACGCTTTGAGCGTCACAAGCAGATACCAGTCGGATCCAGGAATGGATCATTGGGCGGCTGTTAAGACAATCCTTAAGTACTTAAGAAGAACTAAGGATGTGTTCCTAATATATGGAGAAGGAGATATGGTAATACATGGGTATACAGATGCCAGTTTCCAGATAGATAAGGATGACTCCAAATCGCAGTCTGGATACGTATTTACTATGAATGGAGGCGCAATAAGTTGGAAAAGTTCCAAACAAGACACCGTAGCAGATTCTACCGCGGAAGCGAAATATACCGCAGCTTCGGAAGCAGCAAAGGAAGCAGTCTGGATCAAGAAGTTTGTCTCCGAACTTGGCGTGGTTCCAACCATTGATGAAGCAGTGCCGGTTTACTGCGACAATAATGGAGCTATTGCACAAGCAAAGGAACCAAGGTCTCATCAACGATCCAAACACGTGCTTCGCCGCTATCACCTGATCAGAGAGATTATAAGTTGGAATGAGATACAAATTGAGAAAATTCCCACTGAAAGGAATTTAGAGGATCCTTTAACTAAGGCCTTACCTCAGAGCAAGTTTGAGGGTCATGTTAGAGCCTGTGGTATTGGATACCGTAGCGATTGGAATTAGGCCAAGTGGGAGTTTGTTAGTGATATGAGAGAAGTGTCCTAAGACAATCGCCTTATGATTGTAAATATTTATTTTAATAAATGATAATTCACTATTTGAGTATACATGTTAGTGTATTTGATTGGGATCTTAAACTCATCTACTGAATGTCCGCAATATAAATCACAGCATAAGAGAATTTGTAATGGGATCACAACTAGTGATTATCTCTACATGTGCAAATGTGAAGTATTGAAAATATCCCTAGTCGATGAATTGATAAAAACGGACACTATCAATTCTGTTGAGACTAGCATGTGTTATTCTCTAATCAGCTAATTCACACTGGCTGGTGACATTGGGATGTCCGGAGATAAACATGGATGCTAGTTAAGGGAACTAGTTCATTGGAGTGACTAGCTGTAAAACTTCATATGGTAATCTATATAGATATGTCAATGAAGTTCTTACTGCAGCTTAAGTGCGATGTTCCTTTGACTTGCGGTGTTTAAGTCATCTTGGTCATGGAGACTTATACTTTAACATCTTAAGCAAGCATCTCCAAGGAGGTGTGGACCCAGGATGATTGGGTATAAGTCGAAGTGCCCGAAGATGTTTGAACAGCCTACAAAGGATTCACCACTCCTTGCGAGGAGATGTATACCCAGGCCTATCATCGGATTGTTACTCAAAGTCTCTGGCCAGAGCATGTCATGTATAGAGTGCGAGTCTCTAAAATACATGAGAGTAATTAGAAATCCAAAGGACAAGAAAGACACTACTTGGGCTAGGTGTGACGTAGTCAGTCTAGTGGGGACTGACACAAACAGACCATGTCCTGAACCAAGTGGGTATAAGATAGTGAAGGGAATGGGGCACGATTCATTAGAGCTGCTGAAGGGTTTCAGAATTACTTCTGAGGTCAACCGTTGATTTTTCGATTAATTGGGGATCATGATGTACTACTAGGTGCCACTCATGATCGTTCTATAATTGGTTGATTATAGATGGCCAACATAAATCGAAAGTCTATTTAGTCACACGCACTACGAGTAATCCGAGGGATTTAAAATGAGTTGAAAATTAGATTTTTCGATCAAGAGAAATAAGTCGAATCTGAATTTATCAGAGGCGCAATGGAAGCTAAAAATGGCTAAGTCTTTTGAAGGCTTATTGGGCGAATTAAATGAGTTTAATTCGCGATGGGATCGGCTTGGTTTGGCCGGCCAAAGAGGGTGTCCACCCTCTTGGTTTGGCCGGCCATTAAAAGGGGAATAAACCAATTTAATTGATTTAATTAATAAAATAAATCTAGCGTGATTTGTTTTATAAATTATGGATAAATAAATTTATATATAAAGAAATTTATATAAAGTGATTTATAAAGAAATTTGTAGAAATTTATTCTTTTTATGGAAATTAAAACGAACCATGAATTTGTTTAATTTTAATTTATAAAATCAATTATGAATTGATATATCCATGATAAGAAAATTTTATACAAATTTTATTCCATAATTAAAAGAGAGAAGTATTTGTTTTATTATAAAATTAGTTATAATAAAACTTGGTTTAAACGGAATAATTCATAAGAGAATTTATAGGATAAATTTGTTATGAAAATTCCATTAAGAGGGAGACATGGCAAGGGAGTTGCTACTATATAAAGGAACCAAAGGCAAGCCCTTAATTCCAATTGAGTAATCAAGAGATTAGTAGCTTCCTCTCTCTCTCTCTCTCTTATTCTCTTCTCCCTCTCTTCCCTTTAGGGTCGGCGCCCTCCTTGAGAGCTAGGGCCGGCGCCCTCCTTGAGAGCTAGGGTCGGCGCACCTCACACTTGCCGTGAGCCATCAACACGAAGGAGAAGCCAACCAAGAAGAAGAAGAAGCGGAACACATCTCCTTCCTTCCCGGAATTTATATTCCGATTCTTGGTGGTTAGTTTCCTTTCTTCTTTCTTGATCTTCTAGTTGTGCCAGGGTTATCCTCCTCCTCCTCCTCCAGGTGACAACATGTGATTCAGTTGGATTGATTTGATGGCTTTAGTGTTGAGTGGGTATGGTTGGATTTTATATTTATCTCTTAAACACTTATTTTAGGTTATGTAGTATTTGATGACTTTGGGGCCACAACCCTTGTGACTTCCATGTGCTTTATTTTGAGTTATGTATGAAATATAAAATTCATATTTTCATATTGCTTTATGAAATTTTATTTTATGGCATGATATTGCTTATAGTGATTGCAATTTATGATTTAATATTGAATGATGTGATATTGCTATTGTAGGCATAAGGAAGTTTCATATATACTTGTATATGTCTAGGGTTAAGTGATAAAAAAAGGGGAGGCTTTATCATCTTGAGAATATATAACAAAAAGGGAGGAGTTGAGGTCAATTCTATGTGTAAAATGGTAATGGATAAGTTTGGCAATCACATGGAATCAATTAAAGGCTTAAGAGTTGATACAAAATGATACATTTTGAAAGAATTGGAGTTTGTACTAAAAGTCAAGCATATTTGGTGTTTTTCACAAAACCATATTTTTCTATGGTAGATTATATCCTAACAAATATGCTTGCAAAGTTTTATATTTTTTCGAATTTTATGAAATTTTCGAGGAGTTTCTGAATTTGGGCTAAAAATTTAGAAATAAGTTATATCAGTCGACTGCCCCTGGGGCTGTCGACTGATGTTTTGGTAAGTTTGCTAATTGAGGGTATCAGTCGACTGATGTTGGATCAATCGACTAATCTTTCTAGTTTGTTAATTTCTGAGGGGTTTTCAGAAATAAGTTGAGTTCTTTTTGACAATAGGGGTAGGATTGCTTGGGGCAATTTTCTGATGGTGTCAAAGGGGGAGAACTTATGGTGTTATGTTTGGTTTAACATGACATGGGAAAACTTGTGGTGTTAAGTTGGGTATAACTTAACTTGGTGTTGTGAGTAAGAATTGAAAATTATGTGGAGGACATAGGTTAAGGAGGAGGACATGTGTATGTCTCTTAATGTACTATGCTATTAATTTTCAATTGTTATTGTTGTTTTTATACCTAACATAAACATATTGCCACACATCAAAAAGGGTGAGAATGTTGGGGCAATTGACCCAAGTATGATCTGAAGGATCATGGGTTTTGATGTGTGTGTCAATATGGTTATGTTAGGGTTTCATATTGGTCTAATATGTGTACGTGAGTGTGTAGGTTTGTAAGTACACATAGACTTGGTTGGATGCCTTCAGGTATGGTGAAGGGTGGCATGGAGGGAAGTCGTGGGCTTGTGTGTACATCCGAGGGACCATGGGCGAAGCAGGGATGATGAGCCGATGGATGCGGACTTCGAGGCGTACGTAAAGGATGGCATGAAGGCAAGCCGTGGGCTTGCGTGCGCATCTGAGGTATGAGGGACAAATTCGAAGAAGGCTTGAAGGTGATAGATCGAGGTTGTTAGAGCAGAGACGATGAGCTGAGGGATGCGGACTTCGAGGCATACGTGAAGGATGGAATGGAGGCAAGCCGAGGGCTTGCGTGCGCATCTGAGGGACGGGAGCCAATGATGAAGAGGGTGTGAAGGCAACAGATCGAGACTACTGTTTGAACAGTCAACCAGGTCGTGAGGGTCCGAGTGTTGAGTGATTGTACTCGGGAACTAAGTCGGGAGGGTTCGAGTGCGGAGAGAAATGTACTCGGGAAGGGTAATCCTAGGCACAGGGAAGGACCAGTCGATTGTCCCAGGACCAGTCGACTGCCCTGGGGCAGTCGACTGGTGTGGCCAGAATTCGAAAGGTCACGCTGTGAAATTCGAATTCAAGTGAGGCTAGTCGACTGGCCTTGGGGCAGTCGACTGGTAACGGTCACTTTCAACCTCGAGCTCTATTTAAGGGAGCTTGTTTAAGGCCATTTCTTCTTTGCGAAACTTGCTTGGTCAAAGTTTGTTAGTAGCCTCTATTGCTCAGGTAGTGTCCAGAAGTTGTGGTGAGGTTTCTCCACCCACAAGGAGCTATGAGATCTAGCCAGAGGTGCTCCAGGGAATCATCCACCGAAGGATCGGGATCGTCCACCTTACGGACAGCCGTGGAGTAGGAGTTTTACCTCCGAACCACGTAAATAGCTGTGCTCATCTTAGTTTAGTTTTAGTTTTTGCTTATTCCGCTTGTGCACTAACTTTGTAGGAAGAAAAATCGAAGAAAAGCTATTCACCCCCCTCTAGCTTGATGGTCACGGTCCTAACAGAAGGCGGCGGCCAAGGGACCTCAGTCAATACAAATAAAGGTCGCCACCCCTGAGGGCCACAGGCCTCATCCAGCATCCAGCTCGGAGGAGGACGTTCACGACCCGTGGGACGTCCCTGGCCCGTCGACTATATCCTATGGGGAGCACCTCCCCCCTCCTCTGAGCTGAGGAGATTGACCGTGTCAGCAAGGCATCTGGTCAAGCTACACCAATCTCTGCTACAGGTATCTATATTTTATCTTTCTCACTTTTATCTACCGGCTCTAACTTTTGCCCTTTGTTATTGCAGGTCACTTCCGACTGCGCCTCTATGAGCTGCCAACTATGCTCTCAGGGGGTGACCGAAGATCTCCTCCGGCTGGTGGCGGCGTCAGAGGCGGAAGTTGGTCGCGCCCGCGAGGCAGGCCTCCTACAGCTGGAGGTCAGCAAACCCCTAATGGTGAATGTAACGCATTGTCTCGACATCCTGCTAGCCTCCGAGGAGACCCTGCACGACTATCGCCTACGGGAGCTCTCCCTGTCGGAAAAGAATCAGCCTCTCTCCGAAGACCTGCAAAAGATGACCCTCAAGCGGGAGCAGCTCCAGATTAAAACAACTGAACTGTCTGCCAGTGTCCAGCTCTTGGAGTCATCCGCGAAGACGTTGGAGGATCGGACCAAAGATCAGGAGCGTCAGCTGGCCGATAAGAACTCCAAAATAAGGATGGACGCTAGCTACGAAATCGATCACTAGGAGATGGTTGCTCGAGCCAAGGCCAAGGCTTCGTCCACCTCCCTGAAACTCTAGGAAGCCTTAGGGGCTCACGATCGACTGTCTTGGGAGGTGGCTGAATTGAAGTCTGCCAAGAAGGAGGTTGAAGTTGAACTGCAGAATTGCAAGACCGACCAAGCAACTCAACTGTCCAAGGCCGAGGCAGAGTTCATGACTAGATTTCTACAGTTTGATGTGCTCGGATACCTTCTGGTGGGGCAGGTATTGAAGCGCCTAAAATAGGGCTTCAATGGTGCCATCAGTAAATTGCAAAAAGCTTAATGGTTGAAACCAGATGCAAATCCAAGTGCTCTGAGCATTGGCCAAGTTTGGGATGAGCTTTCACCCCAAGAGAAAGAAATATAAAGCTCTTCCTATACCTATGCCTGGTTGTACTTTGTAATTTTTCCAGTTATCCCATTTAATCACCTTGAATGAATACATCTTTTGGCCTACTCTCACTTGGATGTCTTCTTTTCCTTTTTGGTACTCTGAGTCCTTCTTGTTTCTTTTTAATCTGTGGTTTCTTGTGAAATTGAATGACCCACTTCTTCCCTCGGGGGTAAGGTCATTTTATTTCTAGACAAGGACCAAGGGGTCATAGCCCTCGCTAAGGACCAAGGGGTAACAAGCGCAGCGGGGGTGGCTTTCAGCTCAAGAACCCTAGGGCTTAGCGCTTAAAAGGAGACTACGAAGCAATACAAGTCTTTGCCGGACAACCACAAGGAAATGGCACGACAAGAAAGGAGAACGCTGTAACGCCCATCTTTTTCCAGACCTTACGGTGTGGTGAGAGACGGCGTTACGCTAACATACATATAGGCATATAAACATCGTATTGCAGCGGAATAATTTAAAACTTTATACCTACATGCATTTAACCCATGCAACTAATACTTGAATCATGTATACATGCCTTAACTATCATTCCTAAACATGGTGACATGGTAACTTAGCATATTAACATCATACGTAGCATCATGATATAAAAATCACATATATCATCCATAAGCAACATAAGTAGCAAGTGTATCAAACCATCATAAGTATAGCATGAGACTTAAGAGGACAATGCAAAATATAGAACATGTGACAAAGTATAAGTATTAAAATCTTTTCTTTTTCTTCTGCCATGTCACTGCCACACACACACTCTTGCCCCTCCTCCTGCTTCCCTTAATATCCTCTTGCTTGATCTGCGGTATAAGGAAGTAAAACTATAAGCACATAGGCTTAGTAACACTCATTCCTACTCACTAAAACCATGCATCGCATACATAAAACATATAACATGCTTAACATATAGAAGTTCTTGATACAAAACATAGGCATATAATATACTTAACATAGCATGGTTCTTGACTTAAACATAAACATAACATGGCATGGTTCTTGACATAAACATAAACATATCATGGCATGGTTCTTGACATAAACATAAACATAACATGGCATGGTTATTGACATAAACATAAACATATGAAGTTCTTATCATAAACATAAACATATGAAGTTCTTATCATAAACATAAACATATGAAGTGCTTATCATAACCATAAACATATGAAATACTTAACATGGAGTGGATGCATAACATGAATGGATGCATGAGTCAAGTGCATATAACATAAGGATGCTTACTTGAAAACCATAATTATAAATACTTAAACATAATCATAACATCATGGGGGTCCCCGGCTTGTACCATATACATACATCATATGCGCGCATCCCTAAGTAAGCACGAGGTAGCTAGTCTCGACCTACTAAGGTAGGAACAGCTACGGTAGTTCCAGAACCGAGGCGTTCTTAAGGTGCCCATCCCTGTTGGACAGCTACGGTAGTCCCAGAACCGTGGACAGCTACGGTAGTCCAGAACCGAGGCGTTCTTAAGGTGCCCATCCCTTGGACCCTTACTTCGGTCCGGTACAAGCCCATTCATATAGTAAAATAACTTTGCATGCTTCATCATTCATAGACATACATAACATATCTTAAGACATAAACATAATCTTGTTACATGAAGCATGACATAAGCATACTTGGCATTTCCTCATTCATACTTGATACATAACATCATTATGCCTTGAAGGCATAAACATTATCTTCATTCATCATCTTCATTCATAAAATATGACATACATACATAATTATGCCTCCAGGCATAAACATCATCTTGGTTCATAAAGCTTGCATGGTAATGGTACATAAGGTAAACATGCATTTCATACATGATACATATCATCTAGCATACATAATCATAGTATCCATCATAGATCATGCATGGGTATGATTCATATGAACATGATACATACTACCTAGGATTATGGCATTCAACATTACTTAGGTTCATGGCATTCATCATAGAACATGCATAGATCTTCATAACCATATATCCATTATAGGTATTTAACATCCTATAGGCATTATTCTATATAACATGAAGCCTACATCAAATACATATATTCATGGTATATGGTTTAAAACATTCATGAATAAACATAGCATATAACCTAAACATACAAAGTCATGATACATAACACATAAAGCTAGGGTTTTAGGTAACATAAAAATTCTTACAACATGCTTAACATATACATACATCATAGTAAACTATAAACAAGTATCCTTGAGACCTTAACCCAACCCAAACCCTAGATCATGGACTTGGCCCGAAGTTCAATAGGAGGAGGCTCCATTATTCAATCAACATGAAAGGTTCCATAAGTAAAAGAAAGCCCATACATTACATACAATGCCATAGGAAGCCATTAGACCCCATAAATGGAGCTAACCCTAAGTCCTAGCCCTACATCTTGACCTTGGACGAAACCCTAGAGGGTCACAAGCACATGGAAAAATTCCTATCATTCACAATTAATATCCATTAAATCATAGGGAAGCATAATAAACATGCTTGAAGGGTTAGATATAATCCTATCCATGACATGTTGATAGTGGCCGAAACCCTAGAGGGCCTTAGGGTGCCACAAACTTTCCCTAAATCATAATTTATACTTTACTTATCATAAGAAAACATTAAGAAGCATGAATGAGGGTTTACATCATCCCCAAACCCAAATCCAAGGCTTGGCCGAAACCCTAGAAGGCCTTACCTCATGGTTTTCCCAACTTAGATCCTAAACAAAAACCTAAATCATGATAGACATCAAAGAGAGACAATTATACCACAGGTGAGGGAGTCTTACATTGGTTTATCTTGGTTATAACCTTGAATAGTGAAACAAAAGAAAACCTCCTTGACCTTGGTCCACCCCTAGCCCTTGTAGCCTTGTAGGAAGCCCTTAGATCTTGAAGAAGAAGCCTTCTTGTGGAGCATTTCCAAAGGAGAAACCCCTTGTGGGTTTCGGCTAGAAGGAGGAAGGAGAAGGAAGAAGAGAAGAGGAAAAGCCTTGGTGGAAATGAAAATAACTTAAGTCCTTTCACCTCTCATCCACCCTTCTTATACTAAGTGGAGGGGGCAAATGAAAAGCCATGGTGCCTCCTCACATGGTGACTCTTCACTTCCTTTTAGCCTTAACAACAATCCTTTTCTTTTTCCACTAGCACTCCCTTGCTAGGTGAATTGGTTAGTACATGCATGGTGATACACTAGGTCCAAGGTTCAATTCTTGGTATATGCACTTCTTTTTATAAATTTTATAATTATTTTTGCCAAGGCCCATGTAAGGCCCATTATTACTTAGCTTCTTAATCTATATGGAGAATCATAGATAATTACGCTGAGGTTCGTACTAGTATCCCTATGTTCCTCGAGAATCTATCTAGTCATGATCAATATTTTAAAGAAAAAATATTGAGAAAATTTTATGGGTTGTTACAAACCCAGACAAAGGAGTGACCCCTCTACAAGGTCCAATGATTTTATCCCCTACCTATACTTGTATTTTATATTTTCTTGGATGTTATTGGCAATATATTTCACTCAGAAGTAAAAAAGGAAGCTTATTACCTTTGTCATGTAAGTTCCTTTAGAAATGATTACATATCATATTTACCTTCGGTATCTGATGTTGTCGGTTCATATACGGTAAGCTTATGGGTTGATTGCTAGTCGGGCATCCGCAGCACCCTGGCCAGTTCTCCTCACCTCGGGCATCCTCAACACCGCGAGGTAGTAGGATTCAAGCAGCTCCTGGTCAGGCATCCGCAGCACCACGACTAGGCCTACTCACATTGGGCAGTCGCGGCACCGTGAGATAGTAGGGTTTTCATAGCTCTTGGTTGGGCACCCTGTAACGCCCGCCTTTTTCCCACACCTTGTGGTGTGGCGAGAGAGGCGGCGTTACGCTCAACATTACATGTACTTAGACAATATCTTAATGCAGCGGAATCATCATTTTTTTTTTCTAAACATGCTCTTAACCATACAACTAATACATGACATATTTATACGTGCCTAAACTTGTCATTCATAACTTATATGCATAGCATCATAACTTAACCGTTTCATAACTTATTATCATTTCATAGGTAACATATACTTATCCATAAATGTAGTATTATGAGTCTTGAGTCACCCATTAGTCATAACCCTAAACCATAGCATAAAATTTAAGAACATTCCCAAGGCATGCATTATGTATGAATGTAGAATCCTTTGCCAAGTCACTGCCACACACACACATGCTTCTGCCTCCCTTGCGGCTTCCCTTAATAGCTTCTTGGTTGATCTGCGGTACAAGGAAAATAAAACTATAAGCACATAGGCTTAGTAAAACCCCGTTCCTACTCACTAAAACTATTCGTTGCTTCAACATAAATATATCAAACATCTGACATAACATAACTTCGAGCATAAACATAAGCATAGTCATACATGGCATAAATGAACATACATGAACATGACTTAATAGATATCCAGCAACGTATACATGACATAGAGCATACCTACATGAACATAAAACATACTTATACATGGCATAATTCCTAGCATACATGAACATAATACATTACTTATACATGACATGATTCTTAGCATACATGAACATAATGCATTATTTATACATGACATGATTCTTAGCATACATAAACATAATGCATTACTTATACATAACATGATTCTCAGCATACATAAACATAATACATACTTATTCATGACATAAAATATGAGCATAAATACAAGCATAAAATATACTTACCTTGGCGCGATGCATAACATAGATGTATGAATGAGTCTAATGCATTTACTACATAAGGATGCTTAGTTTTGAAATTATACTTTTCAATGCTTAACATATGTAACGACCCGGAAAATTCTCTTAATATTTTCTTAAAATATTAAGCATGTTTAAATAATTTTCCAAGGGACCTAGAAATATTAAGGAGAACTTAGGCCTAGAAAATCCATGTTTTCTCATTTAAATTGAGAAAACTAAGTACCAATGAGATTTAAATTGGCTCCAAAAATGGATATTAATTAGGTAAAATTAATATAAATTAGGTAAAATTAATACAAATATAAAAGAATTTTATTTAGGAATATTGGCATAATTATGGGTGATTTTAGGGGGATTTTTGGAATTTAGGAAATAGAAATAATAAAATAAATGAAATAAAAATAAAATAAAAATAAAGGTGCATGAGCCAAGGATTGAACCTTGGACCTCTTGTACAACCATGTAAGCCTTAACCAACTCACCTAGCAAGGGATTTCTATGAGGAAATGAAGTGGATATAAGTTAAGATTAAGAAGAAGATGAAGAGTCATGAAGAGACTCTTCATTTGCCTCCTTAATGGGCTATTAAAGGGGGGTTTTGGGAGTTACCTCTTCTTCCCATTTCTTGCATTTTCGAAACTCCTCCTCCCCTCATCCTAGCCGAACACCCAAGGAAGGATTTCCCCTTGGAAAAACTCCACAAGAGGTCTTATCCCCAAGATCTAAGGTCTTTTTCCAAGGATACAAGGACAAGGAGGCAAGGGTCCAAAGATCTTACCATTTTCTTCTCTTCCAAGGTTCGAAAAATCAAGAAACCCAAGGTAAGACTCTCTCACCTGTGGTATAATAGTTCCCTATGATTTCCATGATTTTTAGCATGATATATTGGTTAGTTTTTGGATTTGATGTTGAAAGGAAGAAAAACTAGAAATCTTAAGTTTAAGGGTTTCGGCCACCATGATTTACAGGTCTATAATTATGCTAAAAATCATGATAATGTTATTTAATGTTCCCTTATGATGTGTAGAGGTTAAGTATAATTTTTGGGAATTTTTGGAGTACCCTAGGACACCCTAGGTTTTCGGCCAACATGAAAGAAACAAAACTAAGAACCCTAAGTTTAAGGGTTTCGGCCACCATGATTTATAGGTCTATAATTATGTCAAAAATCATGATAATGTTATTTAATGTTCACTTATGATGTGTAGAGGTTAAGTATAATTTTTGTGGATTTTTGGAGTACCCTAGGACACCCTAGGGTTTCGGCCAACATGAAAGAAACAAAACTATGAACCCTAAGTTTAAGGGTTTCGGCCACCATGATTTACAGGTCTATAATTATGCCAAAAATCTTGATAATGTTATTTAATGTTCCCTTATGATGTGTAGAGGTTAAGTATAATTTTTGGGAATTTTTGGACTACCCTAGGATACCCTAGGGTTTCGGCCAACATGAAGGAACCTAAGCAAGCACCCTAGGACACCCTAGGGTTTCGGCCGCCATGTTTAAGGGTCTAAAATGATGATAAAAATCCCAATAATGATGTTTAATGTACTCTCATGATGTCTAGAGGTTTAATACAATTTTTGGGAATTTTTGGGGTACCCTAGAGACCCCATATGTTTCGGCCAACCTCAAGGACCCAAGGGTTAGGGTTGAGCCTTTAACTTCAAGTATATGTTTGTGTGTTGCCATGATAAGTATGATAAGTTTATGTTCAGGATATGAATGATGCCATGATAAGAATGATAGGGTTATGATCACGATAAAAATGATGCTATGATATGTTAGGTTCATGATATGAATGATGCCATGTTAAGTATGTTATGTTTATGTTTAAGAATGAGGATGATGCCATGTTTAAGAATGAAAATGATGCCATGTTTAAGAATGAAAATGATGCCATGTTAAGTATGTTATGTTTATGTTCATGATAAGAATGATACATGCCATGTCTTATGAATGATACATATGTATGCCATGATTTTATGAATAAGATGTATGTATGCCATGTCTTATGAATGAAGTTAAAGTACATGCCTTTAAGGCACAGCTATGATGTTAAGTATGATGAATGACAAGTATGATGAATGAATGATGATGAACGACAAGTATGATGAATGAAAGATGATGCTTATGTCTTTAAGGCATAAATATGCTAAACGGCACGGTCGATGGTTGACGGTACGACGGTCGAGAGGACAGGTAAATGGGCCGGTAGACGGGCCGAGCCGTAACAAGTTATGCTATGTTAAGTATGCTATGAATGAATGATGAATGATGACACATGAAAAGTATTTTACTTTATGTATGGGCTTGTACCGGACCGAAGTATGGGTCCAAGGGATGGGCACCTTAAGAACGCCCCGGTTTTGGACTACCGAAGCTGTCCACGGTTCTGGCCCTACCGGAGCTGGGTAACAGGGATGGGCACCCTAAAAACGCCTCGGTTTGGGGACTACCGACTATGCTGTCCTTACCCTAGTAGGTTGGGGCTCGCGACCTCGGACTTGCTAGGGATGCGCGCTATGATGTATGTATGTGGTACAAGCCGGGGACCCCAAATGATGTTATCATGATTATGTTTAAGCAAATTAAAAGTATGTTTTAAAAAGATAAGCATCCCTTATGTATATGCATTCCACTCATGCATCCATTCATGTTATGCATTATGCTATGATGATAAGATTTTATGCTTACGCTTCATGTTAAGAAATATGCATGAGAATAAATGATCTATGCCATGGTAATGTTAAGGAGATGTTCATATGTTATGATAGGATGAATGTTCACTATGTTCATGTTTATGCTATGATAAGAATTATGCCATGCTTAGAATGTCTATGATGTTTATGTTTATGCCATGAATTATGCCATGCTTAGAATGTTTATGATGTTTATGTTTATGCCATGTATCATGCCATGCTTAGAATGTTACTATGATTATGTTCATGCCATGCTATGTATACGACAAGTGACGTAAGATGTTATGTTCTAAGTAGAGCACTAAGTATGTTAATGTTTTATGTGCTCATTATGAGATGATGAATGATGAATGATTTTGTGAGTAGGAAAGAGTCTTACTAAGCCTGTGTGCTTATAGTCTTATTTCCTTATACCGCAGATCATTCAAGCGGACAATGAAGGAAGCAGCAGGAGGGCAAGAACGCATGTGTGTCGTAGTGACTTGGCCCAGGAAACTATATGTTTACTTATATGTTTGAATAATGACATATGGAACCTTATGATATGATGTTATGTGAGACATGATATGATGCTTAAGTTCAAAGTTAATATGCTAAGGTTTCCATGTCGATAAGTTAAGAATGGTAACAGGGCATGTATAAGTTAAGTTATTCCGCTGTCTTATGATGTCTACATGCCCTAAGCATGTTAACGTAACGCCGCTTATGAAAAAAAAAAAAGCGGGCGTTACAACATAAACATCATTGGGGTCCCTGGCTTGTACCACATACATACTTCATAGCGGTCATCCCTAAGTAAATACGAGGTAGCTAGCCTCGACCTACTAGGGTAAGGACAGCATAGTCGGTAGTCCTAGAACCGGGGCGTTCTTAAGGTGCCCATCCCTGTTGCACAGCTTCGGTAGTGCCAGAACCGTGGACAACATAGTCGGTAGTCCAGAACCGGGGCGTTCTTAAGGTACCCATCCCTTGGACCCTTACTTCGGTCCGGTACAAGCCTTATGCATGAAAATAAACATGCATGCTTCATCATTCATACTTATCATTCATACTTATCATTCGTACTTATTTCATATCATCGTTATGCCTTCATCATTCATACTTATCATTCATAATTAATGCATAACCATCATCTTTATTCATGCTTATCATTCTTTGTTCATAACATAGAACATACATACATAATTATGTTTCTAGTCATAATCTTATCCAAGTTCATAAAGCTTGCATGATCATGATACAAAATCAACATACATCTCATACAAGATACATTTTATCTTACATACATGATCCTAGTATCCATCATAAGACATGAATGGTAAGCTACATATAAACCTAACACCTACTACTAGGATTCATAGCATTCATTACAAAACATGCATATACCTTCATGAGCCATAATTTCATTATAAGCATTTATCAATCATACATGCATTATTCTATTTATCATAATATACTCCTACATAAATTTCATGTATTCATGGTGTATGATCTAAATATTCATGATTAAAATCATAACCTAAAATTAACCATACAAGTCATGTCACATAACACATAACCTAAGGTTTTAGTCATATGGAAGCCCTTACATCATGCCTAACCATGTACTAGCATCATGGGAACTTATAAATATGCATTTTTATAATCTTAACCCAACCCAAACCCTAGGGTTGGGTCTTGGCCGAAAGTCTCAAGGACCATGGGTCCATGGAAAATTTGCCTAGATCATGATTACATCTCTTATCTACATATCATGCCATAGAAAAATTATTTGAATCCTTGATTGGACTTAACTCCAAGTCTTAGACCTAAAACAAGAGTTGGCCAAAAACCCTAGAAGGGTAACAAGCCCATGGAAGAGTTCATTTAACACCATTCTTACTCATAAGGTATCATAAGAATCATATTAATCATGCTTGAAAAGGTTAGAGTTTCCCCTAGCCTCTTGACCTTGATGTGGCCAAAACATATAAGGGTATCAAACCCTTAGAAAATTCATGTAAGTCACTATTTTCTTCCATACTACATCATAGTAAGACACACTAAGCCTACTTGAGGGATTAAAATTAATCCCTAGCCCTACACTTGGTGTGGCCGAAACCCTAGATGGGTTTTAGAGCCTCAAAAATTTCCCTAAATCTCAATCTATGTCTTACATCTTATCATGAAACATTTAAGAGCACAAAAAGGAATTTACATCATCCCTAGGCCTAAACCCATGCCTTGGCCGAAACCCTAGGCTCCATATCATATGTTCTTTCTTTTTTTTCTCTCCAACTTACATGTAAACAATATCTAAATCTTATTCAACATCAAGAACAATCATACCACAGGTGAGAAGGTTTTACCTTCCTTGGTTTCGCTTACAAACTTCGAATCGAAGATAACAAGAGAACCTTCTTGTCTCTAAACTTTCCTTAGTCCTTGTGTCCTTGTAGGGGCTTTAGATCTTCAAGATAGGGGTCCTTGGTGGAACTTTTCTCAAGGGGGAAGAACCTTGAATTTTCGGCCAAGTAAGGAAGAAGAAGAAAATCAAGAAGAGGAGGGAAGTTGTAACTTCCTTTCTATTTATACTATTTTGAAAAGGGGTGAGTGAAGAGGCATGGTGTCTCTTCCCTTGGTGACTCTTCATTTCCTACACCTTCACTAGTATCCACTTCATTCCCTCATAGAACTCCCTTGCTAGGTGAATTGGTTAGTGCATGCTTGGTTGTATGAGAGGTCCAAGGTTCAATCCTTGGTGCATGCACTAATTTTCTATTTTATTTTTAATTTATTTCCTATCATTTTCGAAAATTCCTTAAAAATTCCCCCATAATTATGTTAATATTTTTCATTACAATCCCTCTATTTTTATATTAAATTTTTTCCTAAAACCATCCATAATAATGGCACTAGGAAACCCCTATAAGGCCCCTTAGTATTTTAGTTTCTCAATTTAAATAAGAGAACCTTGATTTCTAGGCTAAGGTTCGTACTAATATTTCTAGATCCTTCGGAAAATTATCTAGACTTGCTTAATATTTTAAAGAAAATATTAAGAGAATTTTTCGGGTCGTTACACACTCGCAGCACCTTGGCCAAGCCTACACACCACGGGCATCCATAGCACCGTGAGGTAGTAGGGTTTTAACAGCTCTTGGCCAGGCATCCGTAGCAACTCGGCCAAGCCTACTCACCTCGAGCATCCGCAGCACTGTGAGGCAGTAGGGTTTAAGGCATCTCTTGGTTGGGCATCTGCAGCACCTCAGCCAAGTCTACCCATCTCGGGCATCCGCAGCACGTGAGGTAGTAGGGTTTATGGCAGCTCTTGGTCGGGCATCCGCAGCACCCAGACCAAGCCTAATCACCTCGGCCATCCGCAACACTATGAGATAGTATGGTTCTAACAGCTCTTGGCCGGACATCCACAGCACCTCGGCCATGCGTACTCACTTCGAGCTTCCGCAGCACCACGAGGTAGTAGGGTATAAGGCCACTCTTGGTCGGGCATCTGCAGCACACTGACTAAGCCTACTCACCTTGGGCATCCATAATACCATGAGGTAGTAGGGTTTTAACAGCTCTTGACCGGGCATCCGCAGCACCCAGACCAAACCTACTCTCCTCGGGCATCCGCAGAACAGCGAGGTAGTAGTGTTTAATCTACTCTTGGTCGGGCATCCGCAACACCCAAACCAAGCCTACTCACCTCGAGCATCCGCAGCAATGTGAGGTAGTAGGGATTATGGCAGCTCTTGGTCAGGCATCCGCAGTTCCCGGACCAAGCCTACTAACCTTGGGCATCCGCAGCTCCCGGACCAAGCCTACTCACCTCGGGCATCTGCAGTACCGCAAGGTAGTAGGGTTTAAGCAAGCAAGTACTCGGTGTTCTTTAAGTAACATTTCATTTGCTTCTTTGTTAATTGAACTGCAATGTAGCGTCAACAAGAATACATGTTTTATGTGGACAACTCAAAATCTCACCAAGTACGATAAGGTCGGAGATGATTGGCTTGCCATGGCCTCTCCAGCCCCTTGCCATTGTCATCCTCAAGATAGTAGCTGCCTCCTGTGAGCTTGCGTGTGATGATGTAGGGTCCGCCCCACTGTGGCTCCAGCTTCCAAGGGTCTCTGACTTGTATGATCCTTTTCTAGACTTTGTCTCAAACTTCAAAGCTGCAAGCAATCACTCGGTGATTGTAGGCTTGTTGCATATGCTGTCGGTACACTTCCAGCCGGGCAGCTGCTTTATCACGGACCTCTGACACGAGATCTAAGTCGATCAACCGCTCTTGATCATTGTCTTCTTTGTTATAGTGTTTTCACCGGATGGACTCCTCTCCTACTTACACCGGAATCACGACCTCAGCTCCATACACCAGTAGAAAAGGACTCTAACATGTTTCTTCTCGTGGAGTGGTACAATAGGACAACAAAATACTGGGGAGCTCTTCGACCCAACTACCTTCGATGTGATCTAGCTTTATCTTGAGTCCTCTAAGGATTTCTCGATTAATGACTTTCGCTTGGCCATTGCTCTGAGGGTATACGACCGATGTAAAGGCTTGGCGAATACCTAGCCCTTCGTAACATTCATTGAGTTTGCGCCCAATAAACAATCTTCCATTATCCGACACCAACTTGTGAGGGATGCAGTATCTACAGACAATATCCTTCCATAGGATCTTCATCACAACGGCCTCCGTGATATGCGCCAGAGGCTCAGCTTCCACTCATTTGGAAAAATAGTCCACGAGAACTAGCAGGAAGTTCTTTTGCTGAGGCCCGAGGGAAATGGGCCTTCAATGTTCATTCCCGGCCCACTAATTGAATGGGTATGACATTATGGAGACTCGCAGGGGCTCAATCGGTCGATCAGTCACATGCTGATGTCTTTGGTAGGTCTCACATCTAGCCATGAACTTGAGAGCGTCCACCTGCAGAGTGGGTCAAAAGTACCCTGCCAGGATAATCTTCCTAGATAATGACCTTCCCCAATGTGGCTTCCGCAAATGCCTTCATGTATTTCTCGCATCACATAGTCGGTTTTCTCTAGCCCGACACATTTGAAGAGTGGTCGGGCCAAGGCTCTTTTGTATAGTTGATCTCCAACTAATGTGAATCTGGCATCCAGGCGGCGGAATAATCGGATTGCTTGATCCTTGGTTAGAGCATTCCCGCTATGTAGGAACTCCACATATGGGTCTCTCCAATCGGCTACGGTATTGCCTTCCGCATCTTCTCCAATTTGAGCTACAGTCTCTTCAGGGGCACTAGGCTCGTTGAGCTACCAGCCCGAGATGGAGCTAGCCAATTTAGATAGCTCATCTGTCTTGACATTGTTTGCCCGGGAGATCTTCTGCATAATAACCTCCATGAAAGAGGCTCTCAACTACTCATAAAGGGCTATATACCTCTACAATCATTCACACTTTATTTTGAAGTCGCCCTTTATTTGTTGTGCCTCAAGCTGAGAGTCCGAATGTACAACGACCTGTGTCGTTCCCACATGCTTGGCTGCTTACAGGCCTACTAGGATCACCTCATATTCAGCTTCATTGTTGGTGGCTCTGAAGTGCAACCAAATAGATAAATATAATGTATCCCCCCGGGGGAAACTGTTGGATTTATAAAATACGATAGAGGGGGGGTGAATATCATAAAACCATTTTGGATTATAAGATAGAGAATGCACAGCGGAAATTAAAACAACAAACGCGAACACAAGGTTTTTTACTTGGTTCAGAGTCGCGGTCGGCTCCTACTCCAAGGCCCACAGTCCTTGACCGTTTACTACGGGCAATTCTATAATGCGTAAAGTTTTACCGAAAGTTGTACAGTAGTATTGCAGTAAAAACAAAAATCTAACTCTTCGTTATCGACGCCCGGTGTGGATCGTTCTTCGTTGCGTAGGGTCATCGTCGGCGCTAGGACCTTGAGATCAGAAGTTTCCGGAGTAGAGCGCTTGAGCGAAGAGTATTGAGGCGTTCAAAAATTGTGTCTGGAAGCCTTGGGGGTCGAGCCCCTTTTATAGTGCACCTGGGGGCGCCCGGGATGCTAGGGGCACCCTCCACGTGTCTCTCGATCCACAAACCTTTATCCAGAACTCGGTCAGCCCTTATCCCTCCAGGATCGGGCTCGAGGTTTGACGGGGGTGCCCGGTGTTAGTGATATGAGAGAAGTGTCATAAGGCAATCGCCTTATGATTGTAATCATTTATTTTAATAAATGAATATTCACTATTTGAGTATACATGTTTGTGTATTTGATTGAGATCTTAAACTCATTTACAGAATGTCCATAATACAATTCACAGCATGAAAGAATTTGTGATGAATTCACAACTAGTGATTATCTCTACATGTGCAATTGTGAAGTATTGAAATTGTCCCTAGTCGATGAATTGATAAATACGGACACTATCAATTCTGTTGAGACTAGCATGGGTTATTCTCTAATCAGCTGATTCTCACTGGCTGGTGACATTAGGATGTCTGGAGATAAACATGAATGTTAGTTAAGGGAACTAGTTAGCTGGAGTGACTGGCTCTAAAACTTCATAGGGTAGTCTACATATAGATATGTCAGTGAAGTTCTTACTGCAGTTTAAGTGCGATGTTCCTTTGACTTGCGGTGTTCAAGTTATCTTGGTCATGGAGTCTTATACTTTGACATCTTAAGCAAGCATCTCCAAGGAGGTGTGGACCCAGGATGATTGGGTATAAGCCGAAGTGCCCGAAGATGTTTGAACAGCCTACAAAGGATTCACCACTCCTTGCGAGGAGATGTATACCCGAGGCCTATCGTCGGATTGTTACTCGAAGCCTCTGGCCAGAGCATGACATGTTCAGAGTATGAATCTCTTAAATACATGAGAATAATTAGAATCCGTAGGACGAGAAAATGTTACTTGGGCTAGGTGTGACGTAGTCAGCCTAGTGGGGACTGACACACATAGACCATGTCCTGAACCAAGTGGGTATAAGATGGTGAAGGGAATGAGGCACGATTCATTATAGCTGCTGAAGGGTTTCAGAATTGTTTCTGAGGTCAACCGTTGATCTTTCGATTAATTGGGGATCATGATGTACTAGTAGGTGCCACTCATGATCATTCTATAATTGATTAATTATAGACGGCCAACATAAATCGAAAGCCTATTTAGTCACACGCACTATGAGTAATCCGAGGGATTTAAAATGAGTTGAAAATTAGATTTTCCAATCAAGAGAGATTAAGTTTGGTTGAGCCAAACGATAAGTCGAATCTGAATTTTTCAGAGACGCATCGGAAGCGTAAAATGGCTAAGTCTTTTGAAGACTTAATATATGAATTAAATAAGTTTAATTCATTGGGGCTTGGCTTGGATGGGCCGGCCAAAGAGGGCCTCCGTCCTCTTTGCTTGGCCGACCACAACAAAGGGAGAGAACCAAGTTTTTGGTTCAATTTATAAAATAAACCAAGTGTGGTTTGTTTTATAAAATTATGGATGATATAAATTTTTATATAATAAACCAAGGTTTGGTTTATTTTTCATGGAAATTAAAATGAACCATGGATTGGTTTATTTTATAAAATCAATCATGGATTGATTCACCATGATAAGGAAATTTATTCCATAAGAGAGAAGAGACTTGATTGATTTTTATCATGAATTAAAATATGATTTTAACCATGATATAAAATCAAACTTGGCATGATGGAATAAGTTATTCCATATTTGAGAGGCAAGATGGTTTAGAGGCCACTATATAAAGGACCCAAGGCAAGGCTTGGGTGAGAATGGAAGAGACGAAGGCATAGGCTCTTTCCCTCTCTTTCTCTCCTTCTCTTCTCCCCTTCTTGTCGTGCGCCAACCAACCCCAAGAAGGAGCACCAGCCGGCCATCCTTTTGTGGTTAGTCTTCCGACTTCTCTCTTGGTTTTTCTCATCGCGTTCTCGGAGAATCTAGTAGTTCTCAAGAACACAAAACTCGTGGCTTTGCGAAGTCATCCCGAAGATACTCGGCGTGGACGCGAATAGAGGAGGAACTTCCAAGGGACGCTTACGGTTGGATCTCGTCCCTTCCTTCGAGTTACGCGAGGTAATATGTAAATTAGTTTATGTTTCTGCAAAATTTCAAATATATGATCATGTCTACACATGATAAAATTGCATCCTTAGATGTGTGGTTAAATGATTTAGAGAAATTATTTATGCTAAACCTTCCCCTGCACGTAATTAATTTTGAAATTACGAACCCGCATCCATGTCAACATGCACCCGGTCCCAACACCCAGGACACAGAGGGCACCCTTCATGTCTTGGTCTTGCTGGCTTCTCGGCTAATTTCAATCCAATTACTTCGTAGGATTGGACCCAAGGCGCCCGAGGCATCCAGGGCGCCCGGGACCATGGGGGCGCCTGGGAGCTTGGGGGCGCCTGGCCCAGTGTGCTTCCGAAGCGTTTTCTTGCTCAAATCATGTTTGGCTTTGACCTTAGGCGCCCGGGACCTCCCGGGCACCTGACCCAGCTGCTGCCCCTCTCCTTTGGGGCGTTTTGAGCTGCAGAAACTCGTTCCTTCGGTCCTACATCCAGGGTTAGTACCAAACAAAACAAAGCAAGAATGTTAGTGAATTTTACAGCCATAGCTGTCTTGGTTCTGACTTTGGGTCTCCTAAATGGAACCCTAGGTCGAACCGACGCCTACTGTTCCCTCGACGGGGAACGCGTCCTCACCTACTCCTCTCAGGCGAATTTACCTGTTGCCAATCGGCTCCTCCGGTTGGACTTTTGCCCAGCAGTCCTTCGTCAGGTCTTCGTTACCAAGCAGTCCTTCGCCTGGTGCCTAGCAATCCTTCGCCAGGTTTTCGTTACCAAGCAGTCCTTCGCCTGGTGCCTAGCAGTCCTTCGCTAGGCCTTCGTTACCAAGCAGTCCATCGCCTGGTGCCTAGCAGTCCTTCGCTAGGTCTTAGACTCCTAGCAGCCCTGCGCTAGGTGCCCAGCCATCCTTCGCCAGGTCTTAGGGTTTCATTGCCTAGTAGTCCTTCGCTAGGACTTCAATCTGCACACTCAAGTAACATATAAGATCACAAATAATACTTAACTTTTGAACCCTTTGCCATTATCAAAATCAAGGTTCGACTTGGGTGCTGTCTACACCAACAATCTCTCCCTTTTTGATTTATGGCAACCCAGTTCAAAAAGTTAAGTTAATAACAACCAGGTGAAATACCGGTTTAGTTTCCTCCCCCTAGAAGAAATCTCCCCCTAGGTTTTTCAAAGGTTCGTGGGGTTTGAAAATTTCTAAGTCTAAAAATGGAAATAATTTTTTAACAATTAGAATATTTTTTCAAAAGAAGTTTTAGAAAACATTTTCCAACAAAACATTTTGGCTGGGCACTTAGAAAATTTATACTTGGAAAAATTTTCAAGTCAATAGCTTAGTAGAAAATTTTCTAAACATCTTCTGAAGTTTTTTATTACTAAAGGATTTTTTGAAAAAATTTCAATCTCTTTAGTATTTTAGAAACTTTTTACTTAGAAACCTTTCTATTTAAGATAAGTAATTAGAAAAAGTTTTGAACATAGCTTAAGTTTAAGTACTTAGAAACACTTTTGAAAATAGCTTGGGTCAAAGACAGTTTTGGAAAAGAACAGTTTTGAAGGCAACTTAGATTAAGTACTTTTTGAAGAAAGGATAAAGTTTTGAAATTTTAAATTAAGTACTTAAAGACAGTTTTGAAAGAAAACAGTTTTGAAGGCAACTTATGTTGGTGCAGGAAGCACCATATCGAACCTTGTTTTGACATTGGCAAAGGATTCAAAGTTAAGTGTTATTTGTGATCTAATGTTGTTACTTGAGTGTGCAGAAACAAAGTCCTAGCGAAGGGTTGCTAGGCACCTGGAGAAGGGCTGCCAGGAAACCAAGTCCTAGCGAAGGGCTGCTAGGCACCTGGCGAAGGGCTGCCAAGAAACCAAGTCCTAGCGAAGGGCTGCTAGGCAACTAGCGAAGGGCTGCTAGTCACCAAGTCCTAGCGAAGGGCTGCTAGGCAACTAGCGAAGGGCTGCTAGTCACCAAGCCCTAGCGAAGGAATGCTAGGCACCGGGCGAAGGGCAGCTCGGCAACCAAGACCTGACAAAGGACCGTCAGGCAAAAGTCCAACTGGAGGAGCCGGTTGGCACCAGGTAAACTCTCCCGAGAGGAGTAGGTGAGGACGCGTTCCCCTTGAGGGAACATTAGGCGTCGGTTCGACCTAGGGCCCCATTTTGGAGACCAAAGTCAGAACCAAGACAGCTAAGGCTGTATAAAATATAATTGTTATTTGGACTAACCCTGAATGCAGGATCGAAGGACTGGGTATCTGCAGCTCAGAGAGCCTCGAAGGAGTGAGGCAGAAGCTGAGCAGGGCGCCCCGGACGACCAGGGCGCCCCTAAGGTCAACCCAAGTCTGTAACAACCTCGACGCGCTTCGCCCCGCTTGTCGCGGGCACCCCGCCTGTCTCGGGCGCCCCCACTGACAGCTGCCGAAGCGCATCCCTGCGAAGCCGAAGAGATGAGGCCTTTGACCGATCAAATCGGGCGCCCCGAGCCCTACGAGCGCCCCGGTCAAACCGGATCCCGAGGATAAGGGGATCAGACGGCGACCGAGCTAAAATCGGATCTGCTGCCACGTGGGGGGCGCCCCCGTCGACCAGGGCGCCCTTAGGCCCTATATAAAGGGCCCTCGACCTCCTTCTTCAGAGCATCAATTACTGCGACGCTTCCACGCTCTACAACTTTCATTCAACGCATCCAAACGCTCCAACGACCGCGCTCTGCTCCAGGAACTTCTCAACTCAAGTCCGAAGCGCCGTCGACCTCCCGCTGCACCGAAACTCGAGCCTACCCCGGGAGTTGGTAAATACAGAAGTGTTATCTTTCTTATTGCAATTTGTATTTCTCTTCTTTACTTATTCTACGCATTATAGAATTGCCCAAAGTAAACGGTCAACGACCGTGGGCCTTGGAGTAGGAGTCGACCCAGCCTCCGAACCAAGTAAAACGACCTTGTAAGCGTTGTGTTGCTTTTGTGTCTTATTTCCGCTGCGCACTTACTCTTTTTTAAATCCGAACGATTTACGACATTCACCCCCCCTCTCTCGCATTTCTCGATCCAACAAGTGGTATCAGAGCGGGGAAGTTCAAACCTAGTGCAACCACCAGTTTGAAATTTTTTTCGGATTTACAAAACTTTTAATATTATTTCTTTTCTTAATCAATACCACTCGATATTTTTCGCCTTTTATTTTAAAATAAAAAATATCTGTAGGTGGATTTAAAATATCCTTACGCCTTTTTTAATTTTGAATTTTCATCTTTTCACCATAAGTCTGAATTAATAAAACGAACAATTCTTAAAAATTTGTCATAAATTTTTTTATTTAATATTATTTCTCGAAATTCATGCCACATTAATTCGAGCAATCTTTTAACTCTTATTTTTCACCACTAATCAGAATATTCATTTCCTAAAAATTTTGTCTCAAATTTTTTTATTATTATTTTATTATTATTCTGCCTCGAAATTCATGCAATTTTTTTTGGGCAAATTTTTTCTTCTTCTCCTGCACTACTAATCCAAGACCAAGTCTTGGTACATTCTGTTCGTTCTTTTGTGTGCAAGAGGTTATTTTATGGCCAACCAAGAGTGGAACAGTGCCCGTCCACCGCTATTATCCGGCGAGAACTTCAGCTTTTGGAGAAGACAAATGGAGTCCCTTCTGAAGGCCCACATGGACTTATGGTGGATAATCCAAACAGGGTTCAGATTCCCCACGGAAGATGGAACATCAATTGCTTGGGACAAATTGGACGAACCAACTCTGAGGAAGATCGAGACTGATGCTAAGGCAACAGTGATCATACAATGCGGTCTAACCAACGAACAACTCAAGCTAGTCGGTTCATTTGAATGTGCTAAAGAGATGTGGGAGAAGCTACTCAGCCTACACGAAGAGAGCTCCTATGTTGAGAACTTAGAAGAATCCATACCTGACTACAAATTCGAGCCAGAGACAGAAGACGAATCGACTGAGACAAAAATGGTAACCAATTTCGAATCCATTTTTGAATTACAATTAAATAATCAAATAGATACTGTAATGGCCGAGGAAGGTGTAATTTCTATTGCAGGAAAAACTCCAAAAGAACTGCAAAAGAAGACTCAACCAATACCTAAGTCAAACTCAGACTCAGAATCTAACGATGAAGAAAGAGATCATCGGAAGCTGATTCGAATGGCTCGCGACCATTACAAAGTGCCGAAAGAACAATCAAACACAAGAAAGATGGCCAAAATCAAGGGGGAGTCCTCCAAAAAGAAATCTGAAGGTAAATTAGTTAAGGCTAATTTGTTAGAAAATTTAACTCATAATATTGCTGTTTTTGATAATCTAGAATATTATTACGATTATGATATAACATAGATCATTTTTTTGTGCTTTAATTGTAAGTTTCTTTTTATTTTATTTTTATGTTCTTTTTGCTTAAAATTAGGACTGATTAGTTTAAGGACAAAACAGTTTAACTGAAACTTGAAAACATAGTATTGGGTGGAGGTGAGATGATAGTACGTTAGGGAAACCAATTCTAATAAGGTCAAGTCTACTTGGTCTCTTTAGACTGGTGAAACTAGCCGAAGCTACCGATCCAAAATCCAAACTAGTTAGACTAGAATTTTTCAAAGATTAAGTTTGAAAATGAAATTTCATTAAACGGCTTTGTCAAGGAAAGGGTGGATGATCCCATAAGGCTACGGCAAAAGAAGGCCTAGTGCCTCGCCAAGACCTGGAAGCCAATTTTTGAAATTCAAATTCAAATCACTTTTTGTCAAATTTGAATCTAACACAAATGTTCAGTTAATCTTAGATTCAAATATTCCTTTTCAAATTAAATTTAAATTAATTGTTTTCAAAATTAATCTAACTTTTCAAAATTAACCATGTTTTCAAAATTAAAATATTTGTCTCACAACACCCATAAGGTTAACATGTGTGATCACATAGAACTGGGTGAGATATCTAGGACCTAAGAATATATGTCACTATCCTTTTAAATAAAACTCAAAGAGCTTTCAAAAATTATTCAAAATTATCTCTAGTTTTTTCAAAATATTGAATGTTAAAATAGACTCGTTTTAAATAGAATTTAGGGTTTGATTAATTTAGTTATTTGATTGGTCAAACATAGTTAACTGAGTCAAACCTGGTCAACACAGTCAACCCTAGTCAACATAGTCAAACATGAACATTAGATTAAGTTAAACGGTACAGGGGGAGTGGTTTATTCTTTTCTTTCAAAGTATTTTTGAAAAATTATTACCATTTCAAAAGGGTTTTTAAAAAATTATGTTATCATACCAGATTGTATTTTCAAAAATCTATCTCCTTAAAAATGACCATACTCAAAAGGCATGCTCAAAATTGTTCCTTTAAGTCTGACAAACCCTAAGACTAAGAGGAGGATTAACTTGTGGTCAACAAGCCTCCTAGGACTATGTCAGATTCAGGGGGAGCTCAAATTAAAAGAAGTTTAAAAATACTATATTTTCCAATAATCACAATATTTTTTTTGTGCTTTAAAAAAAAAACCCATTATCATTTCAAAATGTTTTTTCGAAAACTGGGTTTATGCTTTAAAATTATCTTTCATTTCAAACTGAATTTTCTAAAATTATATTACCATGCTAGTATTCAAAACTATTCTTTTGATTTTAGTAAACCCTAAAGACACAAAGGAAGGTCTACTTAATGATCTACAAAGTCTCCGAGGATGTGTCAAATTTAGGGGGAGTCTAAATCAAAAGAAATTATTTCTAACAAGTTTAAAATTATTAGATAATTCGTATAATTTGAATCAAACCTTAAGACTCAGAGGAAGATCGCTTGTAGTCAACAAGCTTCCTAGGACTGGGTCGAGTTAAGTGGGAGATCAAATTAAAAGAATTATTGAGCATTTTCAAATGTATATGTTTTCATGCATTGCACTTTTAAAATCCTTTTGAAAACTTAAACGATTACTCTTTCAAAATACCATCCTGTAAAATCATTTTGCTCATATATATCATCACTTTCAAAATTTTACGTGACTTTGGAATATTTTTAAAAATCTATTGAGAATACTTTTGAAAATAATATTTACATGACTTTGAAAAATTTTCCAGGACACTTAAGGAAAGGTCCTTGTAGTTAACAAGGCTTCCTAGGATTGTGTTAGACTGGAAAATAAACCAAGACTAGTAAAATATTGTGCCTCCAAAGTTGATACATTTTTCAAAATATACTTGCATATATTTTCAAAATACTATCATTTTGGCTTATCAAAATTCTTTTGAAAATAATATTTACTTGAGTTGAAAAATTTCCAGGACACTTAAGGAAATTTCCTTGTAGTTAACAAGGTTTCCTAGGATTGTGTCAGACTGGAAAAGAAACCAAAGCAAGTAAAAAATTATGTGTAAGTACTTTCAAAAGATAAGTCAAGTAATTTTAGTAATTTTCTTTGATATTTTAAAAGTACTTATGTTTTTCAAATTCATAATATCTTTCAAAATACTTATGCCTTTCAAAAGCTCAATAAAGTACTTGCATTCTTGTGCATTTTTCAAAATATTCAGAACAAGTAAACTTATTGTTTATCATATACACTTGACTCCAATTATGATTTTGAACATAAATTTTTCTGTCTTTCTAAATTTTTTTTAATTATCATAACACTTGACATTACTTCGCTCAATTTTTTTTCACAAGCTCTGATACACAAATTTAAATTTCTTTCAAAATATATTTTACAAAAATTTTTTATTGATATAAGACCAAGGGGGAGATTAGAAAAAGTGAAATTAAAAATTTCTTTCTTAAATTTTTTTCCCCTTTTCAAAGAAAGTTTTTCTTAGAATGGTCTAAAACACAAGAAAAAGAATTTCACATTAAGGGGGAGAAAAAGGAAAGAGAGAAAGGAATTTTTTTTAAAGTGCTTCAAAAATTTCGAAGTATTTCTAAGTGTTTTTCAAACTTGTTGAGTACATATTTTTCTTCTAAGTAAAATTTTCCTTAGTAAACAAATTTATTCCCAATTCTCAAAATTTGAAACTTTGTTTAAGGGAAATCTAGCTTCAAAATTTTGCCTAATTTTGAAAAATGTTGCCTAAAATTTGAAACAAGTTTTGTTAGTGAAAATGCTTTTACTCCATTTTTTGAAAAACACTTTGTTAAAGACATGAAGCACTTAGGAAAACTCAAAAATCCCTGTTAGATACCTTGAACACCCATGTTTATTTTTGATATATGTCAAAGGGGGAGGAAAGGTCAAAGTTAAGGATTTTGCAAGTATTCAGGGATTTAGGGGGAGTATGAAAAAAAAAAAATTTTTGAAGATAAATTTCTTTTATATACTTCATTGTGTTTTTCCTATACTTCATGATGTTTTTACCTTCTTTTATTAACTGTTATAAGTTTTTACTTAACTTTGAATTATATTGCCATAAATCAAAAAGGGGGAGATTGTTGGTGCAGGAAGCACCATATTGAACCTTGTTTTGACATTGGCAAAGGATTCAAAGTTAAGTGTTATTTGTGATCTAATGTTGTTACTTGAGTGTGCAGAAACAAAGTCCTAGCGAAGGGTTGCTAGGCACCTGGCGAAGGGCTGCCAGGAAACCAAGTCCTAGCGAAGGGCTGCTAGGCACCTGGCGAAGGGCTGCCAAGAAACCAAGTCCTAGCGAAGGGCTGCTAGGCAACTAGCGAAGGGCTGCTAGTCACCAAGTCCTAGCGAAGGGCTGCTAGGCAACTAACGAAGGGCTGCTAGTCACCAAGCCCTAGCGAAGGAATGCTAGGCACCGGGCGAAGGGCAGCTCGGCATCCAAGACCTGACAAAGGACCGTCAGGCAAAAGTCCAACTGGAGGAGCCGGTTGGCACCAGGTAAACTCTCCCGAGAGGAGTAGGTGAGGACGCGTTCCCCTTGAGGGAACATTAGGCATTGGTTCGACCTAGGGCTCCATTTTGGAGACCAAAGTCAGAACCAAGACAGCTAAGGCTGTATAAAATATAATTGTTATTTGGACTAACCCTGGATGCAGGATCGAAGGACTGAGTATCTGCAGCTCAGAGAGCCTTGAAGGAGTGAGGCAGAAGCTGAGCAGGGCGCCCCGGACGACCAGGGCGCCCCCAAGGTCAACCCAAGTCTGTAACAACCTCGACGCGCTTCGCCCCGCTTGTCGCGGGCGCCCCGCGTGTCTCGGGCGCCCCCACTGCCAGCTGCCGAAGTTCATCCCTGCGAAGCCGAAGAGATGAGGCCTTTGACCGGTCAAATCGGGCGCCCCGGTCAAACCGGATCCCGAGGATAAGGGGATCAGACGGCGACCGAGCTAAAACCGGATCTGCTGCCACGTGGGGGGCGCCCCCGTCGACCAGGGCGCCCTTAGGCCCTATATAAAGAGCCCTCGACCTCCTTCTTCAGAGCATCAATTACTGCGACGCTTCCACGCTCTACAACTTTCATTCAACGCATCCAAACGCTCCGACGACCGCGCTCTGCTCCAGGAACTTCTCAACTCAAGTTTGAAGCGCCGTCGACCTCCCGCTGCACCGAAACTCGAGCCTACCCCGGGAGTTGGTAAATACAGAAGTGTTATCTTTCTTATTGTAATTTGTATTTCTCTTCTGTACTTATTCTACGCATTATAGAATTGCCCAAAGTAAACGGTCAACGACCGTGGGCCTTGGAGTAGGAGTCGACCCAGGCTCCGAACCAAGTAAAACGACCTTGTAAGCGTTGTGTTGCTTTTTGTGTCTTATTTCCGCTGCGCACTTACTCTTTTTTAAATCCGAACGATTTGCGACATTCACCCCCCCTCTCTCGCATTTCTCGATCCAACAACTTAGATTAAGTACTTTTTGAAGAAAGGATAAAGTTTGAAAAATTAAAATATTGAAAAAAAAATTTAATTTTGAATTTTTTTTAAAAAATTAATTTTCAAATCTTCTCTCCTTTTCAATCTCTCCCCGTTTGCCATATATCAAAAAACAAAGCAAAATAGCAAAAAAAAAATTGCATTAGAATATAGCAAAAAAATAATGTGTTGTACTGAACCAATTCAAGGTATAAACTTGGACCAAATCAATTTGAATTATCTCGCTCGCGTCCTGTCTAACCCAATTAGCTACTTACAAACTGTTATAGATAATAGTTTTCGCTGGGGTTAGTCAAGTTAAGTGTTCTGTTCAAGTTAGATTTTCTAAGCTTGACACTTAACCTGATTACTGTTTTAATTTGTATTTAGTGCCTCAATTACTGCAGATGCACTGACTTAAAACATCTTGAATTAAGACAAAGGCCTAAGCATCTCAACCCATTCTAGGTTATCAGTCAAAAGTACCCTAAGGTCCTTGTGAGATGTTGGCTTCTAGATCTATAGGTGTATGCAGTTCTAGGGTTAGGGCCTAAGCTAATTCCATTTGCGAAAACGCCCTAGTTTTGAAGGGGGTAATAATTTTTCAAAAAATAACTAAGTCGCAAAACAAATTGATTTTAAAATTGCAAAAAGATTTTTCAAACTAAGTAAAAACTGATTTTAAAATCAAGTAAAGCAGTTTAAAAAACATAAGAGTAGAGTAAGCCTATTCTACCAAACATAACCCTAACTTTCTTCTTAGTGAGCTGAACTCAGACTCAGGTAGGGGTTTGGTGAATATGTCAGCTAAGTTAGATTTAGAGTCTACATGCTTAAGGATTTTCTCACCCCTGGCTACGTGATCTCTTACAAAGTAGTGTTTGACTTCTATGTCTTTAGTTTTAGAGTGTTGGATTGGATTCCTAGTTAGATTAATTGAGCTTATATTATCAATGTAGACCTGAGTTTGAGTGTAGTTAAGCTGGAAGTCTTTGAGAGTGTGCATCATCCATAAAAGTTGTGCTACACACTCTTCTAAAGCTACATACTCAGCTTCAGTTGTGGATAGATCTACACAGTGTTGTTTTCTACTGCACCAACTTACTAGATTATTTCCTAACAGTTGGTAGCTTCCACTTGTGCTCTTTCTATCTAATTTACATCCAGCGTAATCAGAATTCGAGTATCCTGACAAGTCAAAGGTTGAGGTCCTAGGATACCAAATCCCTACATTTTTGGTGCCCTTAACATATCTTAGTATTCTTTTTAGGGCTGCTAAGTGCGTTTCCTTAGCACAGGTTTGGTATCTAGCACACATTCCTACGGCAAAAAGGATATCAGGTCTGCTGGCTGTAAGGTATAGTAAACTTCCAATCATACTTCTATAGAGTTTAAGGTATACTAGTTTACCATCAGGGTCACTATCTATTTTTACATTTATGGCCATGGGGATACTTATACTTTTGGAGTTGTCCATTTCGAATTTCTTTATTAGCTCCTTAGCATATTTAGATTGATGGACATAGTTTCCATCCCTAGTTTGTTTAATTTGTAATCCTAGAAAGAAATTGAGCTCACCAACTATGCTTATTTCAAATTCATTTTTCATTATTTTAACAAATTCTTTTAAGAAATTCGAGTTGGTGGACCCAAAGATTATGTCATCGACGTAGATTTGAGCAATAAAGATTTCCTTTCCTAAGCTCTTAATAAATAGGGTTGAGTCAATTTGTCCTTGTTTAAATTCTTTAGAAATTAGGGAGGTTGATAAGTGTTCATATCAGGCCCTAGGTACTTGTTTTAGTCCATAAAGTGCTTTAGTGAGTTTGTAAACGTGGTCAGGTCTTTCTAAGTCCTCAAAACCAGAAGGTTGTCCTACATAAACTTCTTCATTAATAAATCCATTTAGAAAAGCTGACTTTACATCCATTTGATAGAGTTTAAATCCTTTATGGGATGCAATGACTAACAACATCCTAATGGACTCAAGTCTAGCTACTGGGGCATAGGTTTCGTCATAATCTAACCCTTCTACTTGACTGAACCCTTTTGCTACTAAGCAGGCTTTGTTTCTTACTATTTCTCCTTGATCATTTAGCTTGTTCCTAAAAATCCACTTAGTATCAATAATGGATTTGCTCTCGGGTTTAGGTACTAGTACCCAGACTTGGTTCCTCTCAAACTGGGCTAACTCTTCTTGCATTGCTATGATCCAATCAGGATCAGGTAAGGCTTCATCTATGGTCTTAGGTTCAATTTTTGAAATCATTGCAATCTGACTAAGGTTCCTATAAGCGGACCTAGTTCTGACTCCTAAGGTTGGATCACCCACAATCTGATCAATTGGGTGACTGAGTCTGGGTTTCTTAGTTTTTCTGGAACTTGGTTCAGCCTCAGGTCCGGCTGGTCGGTTTGGTTCAGTGATTGGTTCAACTACTTGGGTTGGTTCAATTGCTGGTTCAATTGTCTCAATAGTTGGTTCAATATTTAGTTCATTTAGGGGTTCAATTAAAGGTTCAGTAGTATGCTCATTTTCTTCTTGATCAGTATTTGATGAATTTAGATCTGGATTATCAAATTTTGAGTTAATTTCTGTTAGTAGGAGCCCTAAAGCCAATTATGTGATGATTGTCTAGGGGCATTTTGTATCATATTATATTATTAATAAAGGCATGTTTGGTTATTATACTTACTTTGTATTCTGTGCTGAATGACTAAGTATAATAATGTCCTTGTGTAGTAGGTTCTTATCTACATTATATCGATTGGTTGAATCGATAGTGAGATAATGTAGAGAATACTACACTAAATTATTCCTAGTCAAGCATCAATTATTCAGGGACAATATTGATGCATGGAGACTAGCATGTAGGTCAACTGATAACTTGAGTTCACAAGTCATGGATATGTGATATCAAGTTGACACAAAGGTATACATTAGAGAATGTGTACTGAATGACCCGCCATGAGAAAGTTTCATAGATTGTCATATGAGTGTCATAAACTTTCTCATGTGACTATAGGTATGAATAGTCCTTAGACCTGAAGTCACTACGGTTCCCTACATAAGGAGTTATGTACTTTGGTATCGTCAAACGCCACCCGTAACAGGGTGGACTATAAAGGCGATCACTGGGTATGTAATGAATTATGCGGAGGGATGTGAGTGATGTAGATGGGATCTATCCCTCCCATATGACGGGAGTGATATCTGTGAGACCCTTGATCGAGTAGGACTACTGAAACGCATGACCATGCTCAAATGAGTCAATATGAGTAACACCCGCCTTTTCCCCCACCTTACGGTGTGGCGAGAGATAACGTTACGCTTAACATACATAAGCATGAGAACATCGTAATGTAGCGGAAACATTTAAAACTTATACATACATGCACCGAACTCTTGAATCATGAATACGTGTCTTAACTATCCTTCCTAACTTGGGGACATGGGATCTTAGCGTATTAACATCATACATAGTATCATGACATAAAATTCATATAAGTCATCTATTAGGCAACATAAGTAGCAAGTGTATAATTTCCTTGAACAAAACCATCCTAATTATAGCATAAGACTTGCAAAAACATAGAGCATGTGACAAGTATAATATTAAAACTTTTCTTTCTGCCATGTCACTGTCACACACACACTATTGCCCCTCCTGCTGCTTCACTTAATAACCTCTTACTTGATCTGCGGTACAAGAGAAATAAGACTATAAGTACATAGACTTAGTAAGACCCTTTCCTACTCACTAAAACCATGCGTCACGTAATCATAAACATATAAAGCATTTGACATAACATAATTCTGTACATAAAACATAAGCATAGTCTTAGCGTACTTCGTAAGCATATGAACATCTAACATAGCACGATTCTTAACATAAACATAAACATAAAACATACTTATCATGGCATAGTTCTTAACATAACATGAGCATGAAACGTACTTATCATGACATATCTCTTAACATGGACATAAGCATATTCTTAACATAAACATAAGCGTAAAACATACTTATCATGGTATAATGCATAACATGAATGAATGCTTAAGTCAAATGCATATACATAAGGATGCTTAATTTAAAATCATACTTTTAATTACTTAAACATAATCATAACATCATTGGGGTCACCGGCTTGTACCACATACATATATCATAAGCGTGAATCCCTAAGTAAATACGAGGTAGCTAGTCTCGACCTACTATGGTAGGAACAGCTACGGTAGTTCCAAAAATCGAGGCATTCTTAAGGTGCCCATCCCTGTTGGACAGTTACGATAGTCCCAGAACCGTGGACAGCTACGGTAGTCCAGAACCGAGGCGTTCTTAAGGTGCCCATCCCTTAGACCCTTACCTCAGTTCGGTACAAGCCCATTCATAAAGTAAAATAACATTGCATGCTTCATCATTCATAGACATACTTAACATATCTTAGGACATAAACATAACCTTGTTACATGAAGCATGACATAAACATGCTTAGCATTTCATCATTCATACTTAATTCATAACATCATTCATACTTATCATTCGTACTTAAGTCATAAACATCATCTTCATTCATCTTCTTTATTCATAAAACATGACATACATACATAATCATGCCTCCAGGCATAAACATTATCTTGGTTCATAAAGCTTGCATGATTATGGTACATGAGATAATCATGCATTTCATACATCTTACATTTCATCTAGCATACATAATTCTAGTATCCATCATAGAGCATGCATGGGTAAGATACATATGAACATGATGCATACTACTTAGGTTCAGGCATTCAACATAGAACATGCATAGACCTTCATACACATATATCTATTATAGGCATTTAACATCCTACATGCATTATTCTATTTAACATACCCCTACATCAATTACATATGTTCATGGTTTATGGTCTAAATATTCATGAGTAAAATATAACATAGAACCTAAACATACAAAGTCATGATACATAACACATAAAGCTAGGGTTATAGTAACATAAAGATCCTCACATCATGCTTAACCATATACTTACATCATAGTAAACTATAAACAAGTATCCTTGAGACCCTAACCCAATCCAAACCCTAGATTAGGGTCTTGGCCGAAACCCTAAAAGACCATGAGTCCATGGAAAATTCACATAGGCCATGATCAACATCCAATACAATATATACATTGCCATAGAAAATCATTTGAACCCTTGATTGGATTTAACCCTAAGTCCTAGCCCTAAATCATGCATTGGCCGAAACCCTAGAAGGGTAATAAGTCTATAGGAAAATTCATATAAGTCACTATTATTACCTATTATACCATAGAAAACATACTAACCATGCTTGAAGGGTTGAATTTTAAACCTAACCATGGTACCTTGATGGTGGCCGAAACCCTAAAGGGGTTTTAGGGTGCTACAAAATTTCCAAAATCATACTTTTATGCTTAACTTATCATGAGTAAACATTAGGAAACATAAGAGGGGTTTTTAACATCATTTTAGCCCCAAAAACTTGCTTGGCCAAAACTATCAAAAGCCCTAACCATAGATTCCTCAACATGGCGTGCCAACAAAACTTATATCATGACAAACAACATGGAAGCTATCATACCACAGGTGAGGGGGTCTTACCTTTCCTTATCTTGGATATAATCTTTGAATAGAAATAAAAAGAAACCTTCTTGACCCTAAACTTCTCCTTAGCCCTTGTAGCCTTGTAGAAAGCCTTGGATCTTCAAGATGGAGTCCTTTGTGAAGCTTTTCTAAGGAAAAGAAACCCTTGTGGGTTTCGGCTAGAAGAAGAAAGAAGAAGGAGAGGAATGACTTTGGCGGGAGAATAGAAGAAAAAGAATAACTCCTATGTCTCTTCCTCTCTCATCTACTCTTTTATACTACATGAAGGGGGGGGGGGCAAGTGAAGGGTCATGGTGCCTCTTCTCTTGATGACTCTTCACTTCCCTAAGCCTTATCCAAAATTCTCTTCATTCACTACTAGCACTCCCTTGCTAGGTGAATTGGTTAGTACATGCATGGTGTTACACTAGGTCCAAGGTTCAATCCTTTGTGCATGCACTTTATTTTTATTTTATTTTATTTTATTTTTGGCAATGCCCCCTAAGGCCTACCAATAGCCATGCTAATATTCCTAATTTAAACCCATTTCTATTTATATTAAATTCTACCTAAAATCCACTAATAATCATGGTACTAGAAAAACCCATGTAAGTCCCATTAGCACTTAGCTTTTTATTCTATATCGAAAATCATGGATCATCATGCTAAGGTTTATACTAGTGTCCCTATGTTCCTCGAGAATCTATCTAGGCCTAGTCAATATTTTTAAAGAAAATATTGAAAAAATTTTCCGGGTCGATACAATCCCCCAAACCTCGTGAAAGTTCGTCCTCGAACTTAGAATAGCTCCGGGTACTTGCGTCTCATCTCGTCCTCGCGTTCCCAGGTTGCTTCGTCGAACCTTTGACTTTGCCATAGGACCATGACTAAGGGTACCTTCTTGTTCCTTAGCTTTTTGATTTCTCGATCTAAGATCTGGATAGGTCGGCTTTCAAAACTTAGGTCCTCCTGAACTTTTACTGTCTGTGGCTCGATCACCTGATCCGTGTTTAGAATACACTTCTTGAGCATCGACACATGGAACACGTTATGGATACCTGACATTTCTTGAGGTAGCTCTAGCTCATATGCCACCTTGCCGACTCTTTCCAGTATTGGGTACGGTCCCACATAATGTGGGCTTAGTTTTCCTTTCTTCCCGAATCTGTTACCCCTTTCATAGGAGCCACTCTGAGGAATACCAAATCCCCAATATTGAATTCCAGTGGCCTACGCCGGACATCTGCATAACTCTTCTGCCGAATGTTCTGTATGGCTCAGGTGGTGTCGTCGATGAGATCCGTCGTGAGCCCCATCGCCTTCTTTTCACCACCTTCATACCAACAGATCGGAGACCTACATCTCCTCCCATATAAGGCTTCATAAGGTGTCATTCCAATAGTAGCTTGGTATCTATTATTGTAAGCGAATTCCGCTAAACACAGATATCGGCACCAACTCCCCTTGAAATCCAGGGCACAAGCCGGCAACATGTCCTCCAACACTTGATTCACTCGTTCAGTTTGCCCGTCAGTCTGAGGGTGAAAAGCTGTACTGAATCGTAATTTAGTGCCGAGAGACTTCTGGACGCACTCCCAAAAGTATGAGGTAAAGCGACCATCCCTATCTAAGATGATGGTCTTGGAAACTCCATGAAGTCTGATTATCTCCTTAGCATATAACTGAGCTAGTTGCTCAATCGAATGGGTCATCTTGATTGCTATGAAATGAGCAGACTTCGTCAACCTGTCAACAATTACCCATATCACATCATATCCATTTGTAGTCTTGGGAAGTCCTGAAATAAAGTCCATAGAGATATCTTCCCATTTCCATTCCAGAATCAGAAGTGGCTGCAGAACTCCTCCGGGTCGCTGGTGCTCTGCCTTCACTCGTTGGCAGGTCAGGCAAGTGCCAACATGCTGAGCCACATCTCTCTTCATATCGGACCACCAGAATTTCTCCTTCAGATCTTGATACATTTTGGTGGATCCCGGATGCATCGAATAAGGGGTACCGTGAGCTTCTGTTAATATTTAAAGCTCTAGCTCACTCTTCTACTTCTTCTTTATTCACTTTGCTCCTTCTCATCATTTCTTAACTCTGGAAATATTCTTATTACTTCTCGCACAATATACAGGTACCACATTCTCTACATTACAAATTTTGTTTCTATTACACTGTCATCTTTACTTTCACTTGTTCTATCTTTCCATAGTCTTCTTTCACATATCAAAATACCTTTTCTCATTTACCAGTCATGCTTTCTCCACTCTAATCGCAAAAATCACATTCTTATGATCTCCATATTTTAATCTCTATAACCTTACTTTTAGGCAACGAGTATTTAATATATTCTTTACCAAATTTCATGAAGCTAATACTATTCTTTACAAAACTCTCTCTCATTATTTATTTTCTAACAAGAATTTATAAAATATTCCTATATCAATCTTTTTCAAAATCTATACTTTATTAGATCGTTTCATCTAGTAAGTTTGCTTGACCCAAAGTTCTTACTACATTCTTATCTCTGATAACATTAACATCTAGTTCCTTCATACAGGGTTATAGCTAAGATCCTATTCGCTGATATCTATCACTCCTTCTTGTGCATATCTAGTTCTTACCCTCTCTCTTTCTTATATCAAGAATATTACTCTATTGCTACTACTATATACATCTGTTTAAAAGTCAAATAACTTAACACATTAATCTATTCCTAATAGATATACGTCATTATGTCTTCATTTCATAGCTACTATAATCTCTTAGAATACCTATACTAAATACCCTACTCCCTTAATACTATAGTTAATAAGTCTCCATTAATAAAGCACTATCCTCTCTTTGCTCTATGCTCATCACTAAATATTAATATACACCTTTTATCAACAGTACAAACTTACTTTGGTTCACAACTTTTCTTAATCCCAGACAGTCATGACACCCATACAGATAATCTCCTCATTACTTTACACATTCCTCCTCTCACATCTAATTGCTCTTCTTTTCCAATTTACTCCGTTTCACTACGACTCAATCATTTACTATATTTATTTCACATTACTGCAACTACATAAGTTAAATCTCTATGGATCACTCTCGCTCACTATCACTCACATATAAAAGACAACTAAGGCTAATATAAGTGATTGTTATTCCTACCCGCATATCAAACTCTAAACTATTTGGTTTCATAAAAATAAGGAAAAGTATCGTTCACATTACATATCCTAAAAGTACTTGCTATCATAAGGTATAATTCATACTTGCATATTCTAGAATCATAAGATATCATCCATACTTGCTTATACTAGAATTATAAAAGAACATAAGGTATGCATAGAGGTACTTACTTGGAAGCTGCAGGAAGAAGGCTTGATGTGTGTGTAGTGAGATGGCAAACTGCTCTGATACCAACCTGTAACACCCGACTTTTCCCCCACCTTACGGTGTGGCGAGAGACGATGTTACGCTTAACATACATAAGCATGAGAACATCGTAATGCAGCGGAAACATTTAAAACTTATATATACATGCACCTAACTCTTGAATCATGAATACGTGTCTTAACTATCCTTCCTAACTTGGGGACATGGGATCTTAGCGTATTAACATCATACATAGTATCATGACATAAAATTCATATAAGTCATCCATCAGGTAACATAAGTAGCAAGTGTATAATTTCCTTGAACAAAACCATCCTAATTATAGCATGAGACTTGCAAAAACATAGAGTATGTGACAAGTATAATATTAAAACTTTTCTTTCTGCCATGTCACTGCCACACACACACACACTATTGCCCCTCCTGCTGCTCCACTTAATAACCTCTTACTTGATCTGCGGTACAAGAGAAATAAGACTATAAGCACATAGGCTTAGTAAGACCCTTTCCTACTCACTAAAACCATGCGTCACGTAAACATAAACATATAAAGCTTTTGACATAACATTATTCTGTGCATAAAACATAAGCATAGTCTTAGCGTACTTCATAAGCATATGAACATCTAACATAGCATGATTCTTAACATAAACATAATCATAAAACATACTTATCATGGCATAGTTCTTAACATAACATGAGCATGAAACGTACTTATCATGGCATATCTCTTAACATGGACATAAGCATATTCTTAACATAAACATAAGCGTAAAACATACTTATCATGGTATAATGCATAACATGAATGAATGCATGAGTCAAATGCATATACATAAGGATGCTTAATTTAAAATCATACTTTTAATTACTTAAACATAATCATAACATCATTGGGGTCCCCGGCTTGTACTACATACATATATCATAAGCGTGTATCCCTAAGTAAATACGAGGTAGCTAGCCTCGACCTGCTAGGGTAGGAACAACTACAGTTGTTCCAAAAACCGAGGCATTCTTAAGGTGCCCATCCCTGTTGGACAGCTACGATAGTCCCAGAACTGTGGACAGCTACGGTAGTCCAGAACCGAGGCGTTCTTAAGGTGCCCATCCCTTGGACCCTTACTTCAGTCCGGTACAAGCCCATTCATAAAGTAAAATAACTTTGCATGCTTCATCATTCATAGACATACTTAACATATCTTAAGACATAAACATAACCTTGTTACATGAAGCATGACATAAACATGCTTGGCATTTCATCATTCATACTTAATTCATAACATCATTCATACTTATCATTCATACTTATCATTCGTACTTAAGTCATAAACATCATCTTCATTCATCTTCTTTATTCATAAAACATGACATACATACATAATCATGCCTCTAGGCATAAATATTATCTTGGTTCATAAAGCTTGCATGATTATGGTACATGAGATAATCATGCATTTCATACATGGAACATTTCATCTAGCATACATAATCCTAGTATCCATCATAGAGCATGCATGGGTAAGATACATATGAACATGATGCATACTACTTAGGTTCAGGCATTCAACATAGAACATGCATAGACCTTCTACACATATATCTATTATAGACATTTAACATCCTACATGCATTATTCTATTTAACATACCCCTACATCAATTACATATGTTCATGGTTTATGGTCTAAATATTCATGAGTAAAATATAACATAGAACCTAAACATACAAAGTCATGATACATAACACATAAAGCTAGGGTTATAGTAACATAAAGATCCTCACATCATGCTTAACCATATACTTACATCATAGTAAACTATAAACAAGTATCCTTGAGACCCTAACCCAATCCAAACCCTAGATTAGGGTCTTGGCCAAATCCCTAAAGGACCATGAGTCCATGGAAAATTCACATAGGCCATGATTAACATCCAATACAATACATACCATGGCATAGAAAACCATTTGAACTCTTGATTGTATTTAACCCTAAGTCCTAGCCCTAAATCATGCATTGGCCGAAACCCTAGAAGGGTAATAAGTCCATAGGAAAATTCATATAAGTCACCATTATTACCCATTATACCATAGAAAACATATTAACCATACTTGAAGGGTTGAATTTTAAACCTAACCATGGTACCTTGATGGTGGCCGAAACCCTAAAGGGGTTTTAGGGTGCTACAAAATTTCCAAAATTATACTTTTATGCTTAACTTATCATGAGTAAACATTAGGAAACATAAGAGGGGTTTTTAACATCATTTTAGCCCCAAAAACTTCCTTGGCCGAATCCTTCAAAAGCCCTAACCATAAATTTCTCAACATGGTGTGCCAACAAAACTTATATGATGACAAACAACTTGGAAGCTATCATACGACAGGTGAGGGGGTCTTACCTTTCATTATCTTGCATATAATCTTTGAATAGAAATAAAAAGAAACCTTCTTGACCCTAAACTTCTCCTTAGCCCTTGTAACCTTGTAGAAAGCCTTGGATCTTCAAGATGGAGTCCTTTGTGAAGCTTTTCTAAGGAAAAGAAACCCTTGTGGGTTTCGGCTAGAAGAAGAAAGAAGAAGGAGAGGAATGGCTTTGGTGGGAGAATAGAAGAAAAAGAGTAACTCCTATGTCTCTTCCTCTCTCATCTACTCGTTTATACTACATTAAGGGGGGGGGGGCAAGTGAAGGGTCATGGTGCCTCTTCTCTTGATGACTCTTCACTTCCCTAAGCCTTAACCAAAATCCTCTTCATTCTCTACTAGCACTCCCTTGCTAGGTGAATTGCTTAGTACATGCATGGTGTTACACTAGGTCCAAGGTTCAATCCTTGGTTCATGCACTTTATTTTTATTTTATTTTATTTTTCTTTTAATTTCGACAATGCCCCCTAAGGCCTACCATTAGCCATGCTAATATTCCTAATTTAATCGCATTTCTATTTATATTAAATTCTACCTAAAATCCACTAATAATCATGGTACTAGAAAAACCCATGTAAGGCCCATTAGCACTTAGCTTCTTATTCTATATCGAAAATCATGGATCATCATGCTAAGGTTTATACCAGTGTCCCTATGTTCCTCGAGAATCTATCTAGGCCTGGTCAATATTTTTAAAGAAAATATTGAAAAAAATTTCCGGGTCGTTACAATATGAGATATTGAGCTCATTTGTTTGAGTGAGTCTACTCAGGGATCAAGAATCACAAGATTGATTGAGGATGACATGGTCTATGCCTCATTGGTCAATCTAGATATCAAGGATAGAAGGACAAGGTCATACACTATCATAGTAATGGAGGTTTAGTCGGATCTCGACATTTCTTGTTACTTGGGTAGCAATGATGTATTGCTAAATGTCGCTCATTGTTTATATGTCTAAAGTGTTTAGATGCATTGCCAACGTCACGAGAACCTATTGAGTCACACACAAAGGGCACAATGCTTCGGGAAATCTGATCGACCGGCCTGAGCCCGAGTTGGGAACTCGGGAGGCCCGAGCCCGAGTTGGGAACTCGGGAGACCCGAGCCGAAGTTGGGAACTCGGTAGGCCCGAGCCCGAGTTGGGAACTCGGGGAGTCCGAGCCCGAGTTGGAGAACTCGGGAGATCTGAGCTTGAGTTGGGAACTCGGGAGCGCAGGTCGGGAGATCGGCACTCGGCAGACTAAGTCAAAGCTCGGCAGACTGAGTCGGAGCTCGGCAGACTGGGTCGGCACTCGGCAGACTGGGTCAGCAGTCGACAGACTGGGTCGGCACCCGGTCGGAGTTGCATGTAGGAAAGAGAAAAATCTCTCTTCATTAGATGAACAGAAGGTGAAAAGTCACATGGAAAGATGTGCTCTTTATTGGTTTTAATGAAGGGAAGTCAAAGAGTCAAATGACTCTTGGTATTCAACAAAAAAAATGACTCTTGGTATTCATGGGATGAATATAAAAGAGGTCAAGTCATTTTGTGTAACGATCCAGAAAATTCTCTTAATATTTCTTTAAAATATTAAGCATGTCTAGATAATTTTTCGAGGGATCTGGAAATATTAATACGAACTTTGGCCTGGAAATCCATGTTTTTCTCATTTAAATTGAGAAAACTAAGTGCTAATGGGCCTTATATGGGCTTTTTAGTACCATAATTATTGGTGGATTTTAGGTAAAAATTAGTATAAATATAAAAGGGTTTTAATAAGGAATATTAACAAGATTTTGGGAGAATTTTTAGGGAATTTTCGAAATTATAGGGAAAATAAAATAAAAATAAAATATAAAAATTAGTGCATGCACCAAGGATAGAACCTTGGACCTCTTGGACAACCATGGATGCTCTAACTAATTCACCTAGCAAGGGAGTGCTATGAGGAAATTGTAACACCCCAAATTTGTCAATGTAAAATCATGACAATGTATGAAAATGATTATAAGGAAATGATATGAATTTCATGCAATCACATGCTATGAAATATTATATGCATGAAATATTATATTCATGAGATATTATTATCATGAAATATTAGCATGAAATATTATATTCATGAATATGGAATATTAAAAATATTATGAAATAATATTTTTGGGATATTATGAAATATTCTGAATTCATACAATATTATTCATATTATGAAATTTCATGATGGGCTTGGTTTATTGGGCTTGGAAATGAATGGTGTTAAAAAGAAAGTGCAAAGTGGAGGAAGCAAGGATTGAACCTTGGACCTCCTAGTTGCACTCACCATGTCATAACCAATGAACCAAGCAATATTTCATGTAGAAGGAGAAAGGAACATGCTTGTTAAGTGTGTAAGAGTGAAGAGACATGCTTCTTCACAAGAGGTGTATAAATAGGATAAAGAGAAGGAAGTTAGAGGAAGTTACTCACTCTTTCTTCCTCCTTTCTTCTTCTTGCCGAAAACCCCTCTCTCCCCTTTGCCATTTTCGAAACCAATACCTAAGGGTTCTAACCCTAGGGCAAGTGCAAGGAAGGGAAGCCAAGTACCATCTCATTCTACCAAGACCAAGGAGTCTTAGAGGAAAGATTTGAAGAAAAAGGATCTTCGCATACCCTTCAAGTGTGGGGTACCCTACAACTAAGAGAAGGAGAAATTCCAGCGCTAGGATGTAAGAATCCTCTCGCCTGCAGTATAATGGTTTATGCATGATTTCCTTGTGTTCTTGTTTTGGAAAAAGGGGAGTTCTCTTTAGAGGACTTTCGGCCACCCTAGGAAAAAGGTCCAAGAGTAGGATTTTAATCACACCTTGATGCATGCTAGTACCCCTAGGGATTTTATACATATAGGTGTTGTTTCCAAATTTTTGGAAGGACAAAAAAATAGGGTTTAGGCCCCTACAACTTTCGGCCACCCCCTTGAGAGGAGGCCTTGGTTCCTTTTGTTACATGATTATATCCCTTAAACTTTAAGGTATATGTGTAGGTGTTTTCTTAATGATGTTATGTACAAATTCTAGGGTTTACCCCTTGTGTAGGTTTCGGCCAAGACCTAGGAAATTGGGTTAGTGGATGCTAATCTCACTTGAGGGTTAAACCATGGTTAAATTGTTAACATGAAATATACTAGAGGTGTTTGTATGAATGCTTGGTGGGAAAACCAAATTCTTTATTCGTATATTTCGGCCAACCCTAGTTCTAGGGTTGGGAAGTACCTAATGAGACCATGAAGCATGCTAATACATATGTGATATGTGTATAATTTATGTGACTTATTTTGTTGGATGTAAAAACACGCCTTGTAGCCCATGGGGCACCTTGATGATATGAGCATGATGTGGTTGATAATATGCTTTAAAGGGATACTCTATTAAAACTGGGATCAAGAGCACCCGAATGCGTGGTGTGTCCCTAGGGGATCAAGAGCACCCGAATGCGTGGTGTGTCCCTTTGAGAAGTGATTAAAGAGTACCTTTAGGCATATACTTATATGAGTAATTGCATGATAAATTACTTTACTTTGGAAAGTTGTCTACCCGACTCGGAAGGGGGTCGTTAAACAAATCCAATGAGCATGTACGGAAGGGTCATGGCATTGGTAGGACGGAAGGGTCCTGCTCTAATTAGATTGGTGGCTCGCTACCCCAATTTATTAGGGAACGCGCATGAGGGGGTGGTACGACAACTGGGCCCTGGATGATGATATGATATTTTGAAGTACTTACCATTATGGAACTTTTTGAAAAGCATATTTTCTCATTATGTGATGATCTTGTTCTGTAAAGTACTTAGAGATATTTGAGGTGATGTTCAAGATGCTTGATGAGATGCTTATGATGCATGATGCTTTGATGAGATGCTTAAGATGCTTATAATCTTGTTCTATCTTGATTATTGTGTACATGATATGATGTATTGATACGGATTTTGCGAGTAGGCCCGGATTCTTACTAAGCATGTTTTGCTTACTAGTTCCTGTTATTTTTCTTATGCTGCAGATAGCGGTAAGAAATACTCGAACTAAAGGAAGAGGCAGATGGAAGGTTGGAGGATGTGTGTGGTGATGGCTCGGGAAAGGATGAAAGATTCTATCTACCTTCGTTTATCTAGAATCTAAACTGCTTCCCATGATTACGATTGAAATTGTATTACTTTACTCTGAATATATGATGACTGTGACTACTCTACTGTTAGTGATATGAAACTTATGTCACGTAGATAATTAATATTAAAATTTTATTGTATGTATGCTAAGTGAAATGCTATAGATTTTCTATGTCTGTTTCTTTTACATGAACCTAAGACTAGATAACTCATGCTATATTCTTACTTAGGATTCCATGCTATAGTATGTTAAATGATCTTCCTATTAGGCTGTAAATGCTTGTAAAATGATATGAATGTGTGGACCCGTAACCCCGCCTTTAGGGTAGATATAAGGTCGGGCGTTACAGAAATGAAGTGGATTGTGGTAAGGCTTAGGGAAAATGAATGGTCATCCACCATGACTCTTCACTTGCCCTCCTTAATGTGCTATAAAAAGGGGACTTGGGAGTTACTTCCTTCCTTCCATCAATTCCACCTTTCTTCTTCCTCCTCCCTCATCTTAGCCGAAACCTCAAGGAGAGGTTTTCCTTTGGAAAAGCTCCACAAGAGAGTCTCTCTTCCAAGATCCAAGGTTCCTACAAGGTTGCAAAGGCTAAGGGTGATCAAGGGACAACAAGGTCTTCATCATCTTCCCTTTTAAGGTCTAAAAACCAAGATAACCCAAGGTAAGACTCCCTCACCTATGGTATAATGGTTTTTGAGTTATTTTCATGATACAAGAAATTGTTTGAACCATATATGAAGAAATACCAAAGTTAGGGCTACCAAGGGTTTCGGCCACCATGGGTTCTATGATTTGGTTTGGATCCAACTCCTTAATATTGTTCCTTATGTTTTCTTATGTGATAAGAGATGTTAATAAAGGTTATGTGAAAGTTTTTACATGAATTAAGTCCCTAGAAACTTTCGGCCAAGATGGGATTTAGGGCAAGGGTCTAAGGTTAACTTCAAGCAAGGGGTTCAAATGTTTTCCTATGGAAGTATATGTAAATTATAGGATGTAAATTTGTAACTTTATGAATTTATTCATGTGATGGTGACCCATTAGGGTTTCGGCCAAGGTCCCAAGGTAGGGCTAGGGCTTAAGGTGTAACACCCCAAAATTTTCCCATATGAAATATTATGAATTCATGGAACATTATTATTATGAAATTTCATGATGGGCTTGGCTTAATGGGCTTGGATGTGGATTAGTGCAAAATGTGATAAAAAGAAAATGTAGAAAGGAGGAAGCAAGGATTGAACCTTGAACCTCCTAGTTGCACTAACAATGTCTTAACCATTGCACCAAGCCATGCTTCATGTTGAGAGAATAAGAAACATGCTTGTTAAAGCTAGGGAAGTGAAGAGACATGTCCCTTCATGAGAAGAGTATAAATAAGAGAGGGAGAAAGAAGTTACATTTCTTCTTCTTCTTCCCCACTTCAATTTTCGAAAACCTAGAGCCCTTCTTCCCCCTTTTTCATTTTCGAAAAGTGCACCCTAGGGTTCTAACCCTAGGGAATTGGAAGGAAGAGGAACCATTCAAGGATCTTGCCCCCTACTAGGGCCAAGAGTGCTAGAGAAGTCTAACAAGGGAAATTCTCACCTCTCCTTCAACCAAGGGTACCCTAAGGAGTAAAAGAAGGAGAAATTCAAGCGAAAGGATGTAAGTATCCCCTCGCCTGCAGTGTAATGGTTATTGTATGAGTTCTTCTCCTTGTAGTTTTCGAAAATGGGGATCTTTCCCCTTTAGTGAGTTTCGGCCACCCCCTTAGAGGAGGCCTTGGTTACTTCTTGTTACATGAGTAGACCCTTGGAACTTAGGGTATATGTATATGTTGTTTCCTTCATGATGTTATGAACAAAATTTTAGGGTTTCACCCTTGAGTAGGTTTCGGCCACCCCCAAGGGGGAGACTTTGGTTACTCCTTGATGCATGAGAAGACCCCTTGGAATTTAGGGTATACTTATATGTTGTTTTCCCTACATGTTGTGATGAGAAAAATTAGGGTTGAACCCCCTATAAGGTTTTGGCCAAAACATGAAGTAAAGAGGGTTTAGGGTTGCATGGTTTCCTATGATGTATCCATGTTTAGTAGTGTAGACAAAGTGTTTGTGTAAATGTTTGTGTGAAACCTAAGTTCAAGAACCCTAGTTTCCCCTTCCCTTGACTCTCGGGCAACCCTAGAAAACTTAGGGTTTAGGGTGCATGATTATCCTAGGATATATTCTAGGCTTAATATGTTGCATGAAATGTATGTGAAGGTTAAACTACCCTACGAGACATGATTATGTGTAGTAAGATGATATGTATATGCATGTGATGTCTAAATGAAATGCTTGATTTGAAAATCTTAAGGTTCCCTAGTATGTGATATTCGGCCAAGGCATGAACATTAGGGATTGTGAAGGTGAAACTACCCTACGAGACATGATTATGTTTAGTAAGATAATATGTATATGCATGTGATGTTTAAATGGAATACTTGATTGGAAATCTTAATTTCCCCTAGCATGATTTTCGGCCAAGGCATGATATATTGGGTTTGTGAAAGTTGATTACCCCATGGTGTATGCTATGCTTAGTATGATACATGATGTATATATATATGATGTTTGTACGGGATGTTTGATATCAAAAACCTAAGCTACCTCTACCCTTGACTTTCGGCCAAAACCTTAGGTTTAGGGTTAAGAAGAACTCAATCAACTCATAAAGTATGCTACCACTTCCTATGACATGAATATGATTTATGTGACCAATCTTGTCATATATAAGTATGTGTAAGTGGTTGAAATATGAGGTATGTATGAGCATGTTAATATAGCCCATGGGGCACCCTTTATGAATTGCATGTGATGTGTATGATAAAATGCTTGAAAGGATACTCCACTAAGTATGGGATCAAGAGCACCCCTTATGTTGTGTGGTGTGTCCCTACGGGATCATGAGCACCCTTGAAGAGTGGTGTGTCCCTTAAGAGTGGATTTGGAGTACTCCTTAGCATATATGTAAAAGCATGATAAGTATTTTACTTTGGAAGTTGTATACCCGACTCGGAAGGGGGTCGTTAAACAAATCCGGGGTGCATGTTAACGTAAGGTCATGGCTCCGGTAGGACGGAAGGGTCCTGCTCTAATTGGTTGGTGGCTCGCTACCCCAATTCATTAGGGAACGCGCAATATGTGATCCGCCCAATATGTGGTACACAACAGGGCCCTATATGATATGGATGTATTTTTAAGTAATACCTTTATGGAATTGTTTTGAAAACATTCATTGAAAACATTTATTATATGTGAAGGGTATGCTTAAGGAACTTTATACTGCATGCTTAGAAACTAGGATGTTTAGTATGCTTTGATGAACTCATGGTTATAATTTATTATGTGTACATGTTGTATTCTTTCGTATGGATTTTGCGAGTAGGACAGGATCCTTACTAAGCATTTGTGCTTACTAGTTTATGTGTTGTCTTATGCTGCAGATAAGGGTAAGGAACACTTAAACTAAAGGAAGAGGCAGGAGGCTGAAGATGTGTGGGGTGGTGGCTCGGGAAAGAAAGATCTTTATATCTACATTACTATGTTTATGATAACATTTTCTTCAAAAAAAAAAAATGAATGTTAGTAATTAGGTTTGATATTGCATGATAATGATTACACTTAGAATTCTCATATACTTGATTTTGTTTGGTTAGGTTGTGAGCTTAAAATAATATGTGAACCTATCATGTTATAGAATAACTTTTGATCAAGCATGACATGTGATTGACATGTATTGACTAGCATGCTTAGCACTTAGTCCTTGCGCACTTACAATTATTATATGTTAAATTTTTATTATATGAATGGATTATTAGTACGTAACCCCGCCCCGAGAGTAGATATAAGGGCGGGCATTACATAAGGTTAACTCCAAACAAGGGTGCAAATGTTTTCCTATGGAAGTATGTATAAGGTGTAGGATGTAAATTTGTAATTTTATGAATTTATTCATGTGATGGTGACCCATTAGGGTTTCGGCCAAGGTCCCAAGGTAGGGCTAGGGCTTAGGTTAACTCCAATTATGGGGGTTTGATGGCTCCCTAAGGCCTTGTATGTGATGTATGGATGTTCTTTTACTCATGGAACCCTCCCTATTGAGTGAGTGATGGAGCCTCATGCTAGGGAACCATTCGGCCAACTCCCAAGGTTTAGGGTTTGGGTTGGGTTAAGACCCCAAGGATGCAGGTCTATGGGGTACTATGATGTATGTAGAGATTTAAGTATGTTGGAAGAATAGTTATGCCAATTGAAACCCTAGCTTATGTATCATGAATTATATGTTAGGTCACTTGTGAAGATGATTCCTAAATGTTTAGACATGTGCCATGATTTATGAATGATATGTATGTATGTCATGTCTTATGAATGATATGTAGGTATGCCATGCTTTAGGGATGATACGTATGTATGCCATGCTTTATGAATAATTTACATGTATGCCATGCTTTAGGAATGATACGCATGTATGCCATGCTTTAAGAATAATTTACATGTATGCCATGCTTTATGAATGATATGTACGTATGCCATGTTTAAGAATGAAAAGGATGAATGAAGTTAAAGTTTATGCTTTCGAGGCATAATGATGTTATGGAACGAAAATGATGAATGAATGAATATGCTATGAATGTTTATGAATGAAGAAGCATGTGAAGATATTTTATTTTATGAATGGGCTTGTACCGGACCTAAGTAAGGTCCACGATTCTGGACTACCGATGAAGCTGTCCACGGTTCGCGACTACCGATGAAGCTGTCCTTACGGTTCGGGACTACCGATGAAGCTGTCCCTACCCTAGTAGGTCGAGATTAGCTACCTCATATTTACTTAGGGATGCGCGCATATGATGTATGAATGTGGTACAAGCCAGGGCCCAATGAATGTTATGATTATGTTAAAGTATTTAAAAGCATGATTTAAAGATTAAGCATCCTTATATATATATATACATTTGCCACATGCATCCATCCATGTTATGTATTATATTTATGATAAGAATATTATGCAAAGTAAGTTTATGCAAGGTATGTTTATGCAAATGATCTTATTTACGTTCATGCTAATTTATGATGCCATGATTTTAATTATGTTCATGCCAAATTATATTGCCATGATTTTATTTATGTACATGCCAGATTATAATGCCATGATTTTCTTTATGTTCATGCTAATTTATGATGCCATGATTTATTTATGTTTATGCTAAGTTAGGATGCCATGATTTTATTTACGTTCATGCTAATTTATGATGCCATGATTTTAATTATATTCATGCCTAATTATAATGCCATGATTTTATTTATGTACATGCCAGATTATAATGCCATGATTTTATTTATGTTCATGCTAATTTATGATGCCATGATTTTAATTATATTCATGCCAAATTATAATGCCATGATTTTATTTATGTACATGCCAGATTATAATGTCATGATTTTATTTATGTTCATGCTAATTTATGATACCATGATTTAATTTATATTCTTGCCAAATTATAATGTCATGATTTTATTCGTGTTCATGTTAGACTATGATGCCATGATGATATCTATGTTCATGCTGATGCCATGATGATATCTATGTTCATGTTTATATGACGTATGGATTTTGTGAGTAGGAAAAGGGTCTTACTAAGCCTCCGTGCTTATAGTTTTATTTTCTTATACCGCAGATTAAGCAAGAGATTTCAAAGGAAGCAGCAGGAGAGGCAAGACCATGTGTGTGTGGTAGTGACATGGCCAAGAGTCCCTCTCATTTCACTGATTGCATGTTTTGTTATCTTACAATACTTATGTTCGTTATGCTTTACTTATGATAGCTATGCCTATGAAACAACCTACTACTTATGAAGTTATGGATAAACTACTTGCTACCTGAAAGGCTTATGAATGAATTATGGAAAGTAAATAATCATGATGCTATGCATGCTGGTAATAGGTTACCTGAAATGCTCATGAAAGCTTATGAATGTGTTACGAAAAGTGATATCATGATGCTAGATATGTGTATATGATTTAAGCACTAATTGCATGGTTAAAAGCATGTGAAAAAGAATTTATGATTCCGCTGCATTAAGATGTTTTATATGCACATGTATGTTTAGCGTAACGCCATTTTATGAAAAAAAAAAGACGGGCGTTACGGGTTGGTATCAGAGCCATTGCCATCTCACTACACACACCTCAAGCCTTCTTCCTGCCGCTTCCAAGTAAGTACTTTTGTGTATATCTTATGTTCGAGAATATATAAGTATGGGTGATGATTTATTTAGTTTATTATATCAAAATAAATTAGAATTCAATATGGGGTAGGAATAACAATAACACACATTAACCATACTATTCCTCTATGAGCGTTAAGTCATGGAGCAGCAGCAAACCATTAATACTCTAATGAACCAACAGGAAAATTCTACTACCCCACTAGTGATTCAGACCGCTATACCCATGGCGCCTGCGGTTACGCAGACTCCCCCGACAGGCTCGACCACTGCAGCACGACAGGAGGCTTATCTGATCCAGTGGTTGAGACTGAAACCGGAAAATTTCACGGGTGCGGGCGAACCATGGGACGCCCAGGCATGGTTCAAGACGATGGAAAGTACATTGGAGCTGCTGGACTGGCCTGAGCATGAGAAGGTCAAGTGTGCATCATTCTGCCTTTCTGGGGATGCCAGAATGTGGTGGGAAAGGGTCAAGACCAGGAGACAGGTGAACCAGATGGCGTGGTCAGATTTCGAATTGGAATTCTTTGAAGAATTCTTTAATATGCGGGTCACAAACAAACACTACGACGAGTTCACAGAATTCCGGCAGGGCAACCTCTCGGTTAATGAAGCCGTGAAGAAATTTAATCGACTGGCTCGTCTGTGCCCTGAGCTGGTCCGCACGGAGAAAGAGAGGGTCCGACTTATGCTGAAGATGTTACGACCCGAAATAGCCCTGAACATGGCTGGCAGAGTTAACAGCCCCAAACCGCCGAGGAACTGTTTAGTTGTGCCCTACTCACTGAGCACTATCTGAATAGTATCAATCAGCAAAGGAAGGCGATGAATGAAAGTAAGAATCAAGTTCACTCCAAGATGCTCGATTCTTTCTCTCATTATCCTTATTGTTCTTTCCGTTAATGATCGCGTAGGAGGTCAAAAGTCCCAGAGCGCCCCCGCTAATTGGAAGGGAGATCAATGTGGTAAACGAAAGCCATGGAACAACTCTCAAGGGGGCCCAGCAAATAAACAGACCAAGCCTTCTCCATGCGCAACATGCGGGAAAAACCACTCCTGGGAATGCCGTAAGGGTACGAACCGGTGTTTTATCTGTGGGGTGGAAGGGCATATGGCGGCTACCAAGAACCAGGGCTCTCCTCAACCACTGGCTCAGTACCAGGGTGCACCAGCGAAATTACACTACATGCCAGCTGAGCTGGAAGGTACCCCAATGCTGGAGGCCCCCCCCCCAACAATGACAAATGCCAGGGTTTTCTCTATTACCAAGGAGGATGCTGCGGAAGCTTCTACGGTGGTCACAGGTCAGATACTCATTTTCAGTCGGTACACTACTGCATTATTTGATACTGGGGCAACACACTCGTTTATTTCTGTGCTATATACCAAGAAGATAGATATGCTTCCGCAAGTGTTAGATTGCAAATTCTTAACAACCCTACCTTCGGGAGAAGTAATGACATCCACTTATGTGCTGCGTGCGGTGCCGGTTGGAATCGCCGAGAGAGAACTCTACTGCGATCTGATAGTACTCGACATGCAAGATTACGATGTTATAATGGGAATGGATTTTCTGGGTAAGTACGGTGCTTCTATTGAGTGTCGTAAGCGAAGGGTGGTCTTTCGACCTGAGGCAGGTCCTATGTTTGAATTCGTTGGAGGGCCAAGGAAAAGAACCAGGAAATGTTTATCAACTCTCCAAGCTCAGAAGATGTTAGACAAGGGATGTACTGGATTTCTAGCATATGTGGTTGATGCCAGTCAAATGGAGAACCAGAAGCTGGAGAATGTCGGAGTGGTATGTGATTACCCATAGGTATTTCCAGATGAATTACCAGGATTAGCTCCTGAAAGAGAGGTGGAATTCGAGATCGAGTTGATTCCTGGTACTAACCCGATCTCCAAGGCACCTTACCGTATGGCGCCGGTTGAACTAAAGGAGCTTCAAGAACAGCTACAGGAGTTACTAGACAAGGGATTTATTCACCCTAGTCATTCCCCATGGGGAGCTCCAGTACTATTTGTGAAGAAGAAAGACAGATCTATGCGAATGTGCATAGATTACCGAGCCTTGAACACCGTGATGATCAAAAATAGGTATCCCCTCCCGAGGATAGATGACCTGTTTGATTAATTGAAAGGAGCCACCGTTTTCTCAAAAATCGATCTGAGGTCTGGTTATCACCAAGTCAGAGTAAAACAGGAGGATATTCCGAAGACGGCCTTCCGAACAAGGTACGGGCATTTTGAATTTGTGGTTATGCCATTCGGTGTGACGAATGCTCCTGCTATGTTTATGGATCTTATGAATCGGGTATTCTTGTCTTATCTCGACAAATTTGTGATCGTCTTCATCGACGATATCCTTATTTATTCGAGGACCCAAGAAGAGCATGCCGAATACCTGAGGATAGCATTACAGATTCTTCAGGAAAAGCAACTGTATGCGAAATTCTCCAAATGTGAGTTCTGGCTCAACCAAGTAAGCTTTTTGGGCCACATAATTTCCAAAGACGGGGTTATGCTGGACCCAACAAAGGTTGAACCGGTGAATAACTGGAGCCGGCCAAAGAACGCTAATGAAATCAGAAGCTTCCTTGGGCTGGCAGGCTATTACCGGAAATTTGTGGAGGACTTCGCGAGAATTGCAGCTCCTCTAACGGCTCTCACCCGGAAGGATAAAAAATACGAGTGGGCGGAGAACTACGAAAGGAGTTTCTTGGAATTAAAAAGGAGACTTACCAGTGCTCCAATTCTTACTCTTCCAGAAAGTAATCAGAATTTTGATATGTACAGTGACGCCTCCAAATTAGGACTTGGAGCTGTACTTATGCAGGGTGGTAAGGTTATTGCGTATGCTTCTAGGCAACTCAAGGTCCATGAACAGAACTACCCCACTCACGATCTGGAATTGGCTGCGGTGGTCTTTGCTCTTAAGGTATGGAGGCATTATCTGTATGGTGCACAGTGCAGGATTTATACAGACCACCAGAGTCTGCGATATTTCTTCACTCAGAAAGACTTGAATATGCGACAACGCCGATGGTTGGAGTTGGTGAAGGACTACGACTGCGAGATCTTCTACCATCCAAGGAAGGCAAACAAAGTGGCCGATGCACTCAGCCGGAAGTTGAGTGTCGCCTTGATGTCCATATCTACATTACCTCAGCCGCTCGGAAGGGAAGTAGTCAATTTTGGAGTTGAAATCATCTCCGGACAGCTTTCCACTATGACACTGGCACCGATGCTATTTGAGAACATGTTGGAAAAACAAAATGGTGATCCGAACCTGCAGAGAATCAAACAGAAGACCCTGGAAGGGAAGGGCGATGGTTTTCGTATCGTCGATGGGGAGTACTATATCTTAGGGATCGTCTATGTATCCCTAAGGATCCGGAGCTGTGAAGAGCGATATTAGTAGAAGCTCACGAAACCCCTTATTCGATGCATCCAGGATCCACCAAAATGTATCAAGACCTGAAGGAGAAATTCTGGTGGTCCGGTATGAAGAGGGATGTGGCACAGCATGAGAATACTTGCCTGACCTGTCAATGAGTGAAAGCGGAACACCAGCGACCCGGCGGGGTTCTGCAGCCACTTACAATCCTAGAATGGAAATGGGAAGATATTTCTATGGATTTCATCACAGGACTTCCCAGGATTACAAATGGATATGATGCGATATGGGTAATAGTGGACCGGTTGACGAAATCAGCTCACTTCTTAGCAATCAAGATGACTTATTCGATTGAACAATTAGCCCAATTATATGCTAAGGAAATAGTTAGACTTCATGGAGTGCCAAGACTATCATCTCAGATAGGGATGGTCGTTTCATCTCACATTTTTGGGAGTGTGTTCAGAAGTCTCTTGGCACTAAACTATGGTTCAGTACTGCTTTTCACCCTCAGACTGACGGGCAAACGGAACGAGTGAATCAGGTATTGGAGGATATGTTGAGAGCTTGTGCTCTGGACTTCAAAGGAAGTTGGTGCCGATATCTATGTTTGGCGGAATTCGCGTACAACAATAGCTACCAGGCTACTATCGGAATGGCACCCTATGAAGCTTTGTACGGGAGGAGATGTAGGTCTCCCATTTGTTGGTACGAAGGGGGTGAAAAGAAGGAAATGGGGTTCAAGACGGATCTCATCGACGACACCACCCGAGCTATACAGAACATTCGACAACGGATTGAAGCTGCTCAGAGCCGGCAGAAGAATTATGCGGATGTTCGACGTAGGCACTGGAATTTGAGGTCGGAGATCTGGTATTTCTCAAGGTGGCTCCTATGAAAGGGGTAACGAGATTTGGGCTGAAGGGAAAATTAAGTCCGCGATACGTGGGGTCGTACCTGATTCTGAAAAGAATCGGCAAGGTGGCATATGAATTAGAGCTGCCTCAAGAGATGTCGGCTATCCATAGCGTGTTTCATGTGTCATTACTCAAGAAATGTATTCTAACCACAGACCAAGTGATCGAGCCACAGACAGTACAAATTCGGGAGGACCTAAGTTTTGAGAGCAGACCTATTCAGATCTTGGATCGGGAAATCAAGAAGCTAAGGAGTAAGGAGGTACCTTTAGTCAAGGTCCTATGGCAAAGTCAACGGTTCGAGGAAGCTACCTGGGAACGCGAGGACGAGATGAGGCGCAAGTACCCGGAGCTATTCTAAGTTCGAGGACGAACTTTCACGAGGTATGGGGGATTGTAACGACCCGAAAAATTCTCTTAATATTTCTTTAAAATATTGAGCATGCCTAGATAATTTTCCGAGGGATCTGGAAATATTAATACGAACTTTGGCCTGGAAATCCATGTTTTTATCATTTAAATTGAGAAAACTAAGTGCTAATGGGCCTTATATGGGCTTTTTAGTACCATAATTATTGGTGGATTTTAGGTAAAAATTAGTATAAATATAAAAGGGTTTTAATGAGGAATATTAACATGATTTTGGGAGAATTTTTAGGGAATTTTCGGAATTATAGGGAAAATAAAATAAAAATAAAATACAAAAATTAGTGCATGCACCAAGGATTGAACCTTGGACCTCTTGTACAACCATGCATGGTCTAACCAATTCACCTAGCAAGGGAGTGCTATGAGGAAATGAAGTGGATTGTGGTTAAGGCTTAGGGAAAATGAATGGTCATCCACCATGACTCTTCACTTGCCCTCCTTAATTTGCTATAAAAAGGGGACTTGGGAGTTACTTCCTTCCTTCCATCAATTCCACCTTTCTTCTTCCTCCTCCCTCATCATAGATGAAACCTCAAGGAGAGGTTTTCCTTTGGAAAAGCTCCACAAGAGGGTCTCTCTTCCAAGATCCAAGGTTCCTACAAGGTTGCAAAGGCTAAGGGTGATCAAGGGACAACAAGGTCTTCATCATCTTCCCTTTTAAGGTCTAAAAACCAAGATAACCCAAGGTAAGACTCCCTCACCTGTGGTATAATGGTTTTTGAGTTATTTTCATTATACAAGAAATTGTTTGAACCATATATGAAGAAATACTAAAGTTAGGGCTACCAAGGGTTTCGGCCACCATGGGTTCTATGATTTGGTTTGGATCCAACTCCTTAATATTGTTCCTTATGTTTTCTTATGTGGTAAGAGATGTTAATAAAGGTTAAGTGAATGTTTTTACATGAATTAAGGCCCTAGAAACTTTCGGCCAAGATGGGATTTAGGGCAAGGGTCTAAGGTTAACTTCAAGCAAGGGGTTCAAATGTTTTCATATAGAAGTATATGTAAATTATAGGATGTAAATTTGTAACTTTATGAATTTATTCATGTGATGGTGACCCATTAGGGTTTCGACCAAGGTCCCAAGGTAGGGCTAGGGCTTAAGGTTAACTCCAAACAAGGGTGCAAATGTTTTCCTATGGAAGTATGTATAAGGTGTAGGATGTAAATTTGTAATTTTATGAATTTATTCATGTGATGGTGACCCATTAGGGTTTCGGCCAAGGTCCCAAGGTAGGGCTAGGGCTTAGGTTACTCCAATTATGGGGGTTTGATGGCACCCTAAGGCCTTGTATGTGATGTATGGATGTTCTTTTACTCATGGAACCCTCCCTATTGAGTGAGTGATGGAGCCTCATGCTAGGGAACCATTCGGCCAACTCCCAAGGTTTAGGGTTTGGGTTGGGTTAAGACCCCAAGGATGCAGGTCTATGGGGTACTATGATGTATGTAGAGATTTAAGTATGTTGGAAGAATAGTTATGCCAATTGAAACCCTAGCTTATGTATCATGAATTATATGTTAGGTCACTTGTGAAGATGATTCCTAAATGTTTAGACATGTGCCATGATTTATGAATGATATGTATGTATGCCATGTCTTATGAATGATATGTAGGTATGCCATGCTTTAGGGATGATACGTATGTATGCCATGATTTATGAATAATTTACATGTATGCCATGCTTTAGGAATGATACGCATGTATGCCATGCTTTATGAATAATTTACATGTATGCCATGCTTTATGAATGATATGTACGTATGCCATGTTTAAGAATGAAAAGGATGAATGAAGTTAAAGTTTATGCTTTCGAGGCATAATGATGTTATGGAACGAAAATTATGAATGAATGAATATGCTATGAATGTTTATGAATGAAGAAGCATGTGAAGATGTTTTATTTTATGAATGGGCTTGTACCGGACCTAAGTAAGGTCCACGGTTCTGGACTACCGATGAAGCTGTCCACGGTTCGGGACTACCGATGAAGCTGTCCTTACGGTTCGGGACTACCGATGAAGCTGTCCCTACCCTAGTAGGTCGAGATTAGCTACCTCGTATTTACTTAGGGATGCTCGCATATGATGTATGAATGTGGTACAAGCCAGGGCCCAATGAATGTTATGATTATGTTAAAGTATTTAAAAGCATGATTTTAAAGATTAAGCATCCTTATATATATATATACATTTGCCACATGCATCCATCCATGTTATGCATTATATTTATGATAAGAATATTATGCAAAGTAAGTTTATGCAAGGTATGTTTATGCAAATGATCTTATGTTCATGCTAATTTATGATGCCATGATTTTAATTATGTTCATGCCAAATTATATTGCCATGATTTTATTTATGTACATGCCAGATTATAATGCCATGATTTTCTTTATGTTCATGCTAATTTATGATGCCATGATTTATTTATGTTTATGCTAAGTTAGGATGCCATGATTTTATTTACGTTCATGCTAATTTATGATGCCATGATTTTAATTATATTCATGCCAAATTATAATGCCATGATTTTATTTATGTACATGCCAAATTATAATTCCATGATTTTATTTATGTTCATGCTAATTTATGATGCCATGATTTTAATTATATTCATGCCAAATTATAATGCCATGATTTTATTTATGTACATGCCAGATTATAATGTCATGATTTTATTTATGTTCATGCTAATTTATGATGCCATGATTTAATTTATATTCATGCCAAATTATAATGCCATGATTTTATTCATGTTCATGTTAGACTATGATGCCATGATGATATCTATGTTCATGCTGATGCCATGATGATATCTATGTTCATGTTTATACGACGTATGGATTTTGTGAGTAGGAAAAGGGTCTTACTAAGCCTCCGTGCTTATAGTTTTATTTTCTTATACCGCAGATTAAGCAAGAGATTTCAAAGGAAGCAGCAGGAGAGGCAAGACCATGTGTGTGTGGTAGTGATATGGCCAAGAGTCCCTCTCATTTCACTGATTGCATGTTTTGTTATCTTACAATACTTATGTTGGTTATGCTTTACTTATGATAGCTATGCCTATGAAACAACCTACTACTTATGAAGTTATGGATAAACTACTTGCTACCTGAAAGGCTTATGAATGAATTATGGAAAGTAAATAATCATGATGCTATGCATGCTGGTAATAGGTTACCTGAAATGCTCATGAAAGCTTATGAATGTGTTACGAAAAGTGATATCATGATGCTAGATATGTGTATATGATTTAAGCACTAATTGCATGGTTAAAAGCATGTAAAAATGAATTTATGATTCCGCTGCATTAAGATGTTTTATATGCACATGTATGTTTAGCGTAACGCCGTTTTATGAAAAAAAAAAAGACGGGCGTTACATTTTGAATGACAACTAAGTGTGCTTCCTTCTTCCCTTCCTCTCTTCTTCCTCTCCTTCACTCTTGGCCGAAACCTTACTATAAGGTTCTTTGTGTTTTCGAGCTACCTCAAGTTGCTAGCACAACTAAGGTAGTTCTCCCGAAGTTGAGAGATTGTGTCCGTGTGGATTCGAATATAGGCACGGACGTTTGAACATGCAAGAGATCCGGCACATCTTGGATGAGCGGGATAAACGAAGGGCACGCTTCAAAGGTATAAACAGTAGATAAATCTATTAGATAGATAGCTTTGTACGAGTTTTTCTTTCGCATGGATCGCTCGTGGGTTCTTGTTTCCGCTGCGTTTTATTGTTTTGTGCCGTGAGAACCCAACAGTTTCTTCATCAAATATCAGATTTATTGTTTCTTCAATTTTCTTAGTTTATTTATTGTAAACCCTATAAGCTCTACTTGTTGTTGAATAACGTAAGAAGATGCCTGGGGTTGACTTAGACTGGAATTTACCTACATAGTCCTTGGTGTTTAGGATATGGACTTTGCTCCCAAAGTCCCTTTGGTAATGTAGGTTTGGAAGTCTATGGTAGTATAATTCATATGGTGTTTTATTGTGTCGTTTGTTAATTAGTACCCTATTTTGGATGTAGCAAGCCGTACTAATTGCTTCTGCCCAATATTGGTTAGCTAGGTTGAATTCATTGAGCATAGTCCTAGCGGTTTCCTGTAGGGTTCTATTTTTCCTTTCAACTATCCCATTTTGCTGGGAGGTTCTAGGACACGAAAATTCGTGTATATACCCATTTACCATACAAAACTCCTCGAATTATTGATTTTCAAACTCTCCCCCGTGGTCACTCCTAAGTCATTTGATTCTGGTATCATTTTGATTTTCAATTAACTTACAAAAATTATTGAATAGGTTTAGGGTTTCATCTTTGGTCTTTAGAAACCTAACCCAGGTAAACCTAGAGTAATCATCAACTATTACTAAGCAGTACCGGTTTCCGCTTAGTGACTTGGCTCCATGTGAGTCAAATAGGTCAAGGTGCAGGAGCTCAAGTGTGATTTGAGTTAGATCAGATTGAATTAGTTTGTGATTAGACCTGGTTTGTTTACTTTGATTACATGATTTACATATTAAGTTTTCATAGTTCTTAATTTTAGGCATACCTTTAATTAGGCCGAGTTGGGTGATTTTTGAAATTATTCTCAAATTAGTGTGACCTAGTCTCCTATGCCAGAGGTTTGATTTTTCTAACTGAGTTAACATGCATTTAGGTACTAGTGGTTGGTTTATCGTGTAAACATTATTTTTCCTAGTACACTTAAGCATGATTTCAGAGTCTTGCAAGTTTCTAATCAGGCAGTTAGAGTTGGTAAATGTAACTACATAACCAGTATCACACAATTGACTTATGCTAAGCAAGTTAAATTTAAAATATTCAACCAAAAGAACCTTCTTAATAACAAAGCCAGATTTTAGTTCAATGTTACCTGACCCAATCACCTTGAGTGTAGCATTGTTCCCAAATGCTACTGAGCCTAGGTTTTTGAATTTGAGTTTGGTGAATTTCAATTTATCACTAGACATGTGTCTGGAGCACCCGCTATCAACATCCATTGGTCCAAATCTTTATGTTCCTACACATAAAGAGTTTTGTTGATTTGGATCCAATTAGAATCAGGAATAGCCTAAATTGATTTTCACACCCTAGTCTGTCTCACCCAATCTAGAGTTGTCAATCACGTTAGCCTTAAGGGTTTTTGTGAGAAAGGTTTTGGATAGATAAAATTATTTTGAAAAATCATGATTTATTTTGAAAAGGTTAAATTAATTTTGAAAATAATTTTTTTGAATTTATTTTGAAAAATAGTGTTTGAATCTACAATTGACTAAAAATTTGTGTTAGATTTGAATTTGACAAAGAATAATTTGAATTTGAATTTCAAAAATTAGCTTCCAGGTCTTGGCGAGGCACTAGGCCTTCTTTGGCCGTAGGCTTATTGGATTATCAACCCTTTCCTTGACAAAGCCTTTTAATGAAATTTCATTTTCAGAATTGCTTTTTGAAAAATTCTGGTCTAACTAGTTTAGGTCTTGGATCGATAGCTTCGGCTAGTTTCACTAGTCTAAAGAGACCAAGTAGTGTATACTTGATCTTATTAGAAGAGGCTTCCCTAACGTACTATCATCTCACCGCCACCCAATACTAGGTTGTTCAAATCTCAGTTAATTGGTTCAGTCCTTAATCTAACCAGTTCTAAATCTGAGCATGATAAATTACAGAAAATAAATAAACAAGCAATCATGCAATTTAAAACAAAAATAGAAATTTATCTAACTATGAAAATTGTTTTTAATTTGGCTCCCCCTGGACTAAAGCCACGATAATGGTTTGGCAATCTTGTCCTTGGGGATCCATTATTGATTTGATCCAGTTTGTTTGTTCAGGCACAGTTTGGGTACCCATGCCTGAATTTTAGGTCTAGACTGATTCAATACAGCATAGTATGATCTTTGTCTAGACTTGGTTCGATAGCCTAACCCGGATCGATTTAGAACCGACTTCTGTTTTCCAAGGATCATGTCAAGACCCTTGGAACTAGAAGTGAACCGTTCTAAGGCTGCTCTAAGGTCCTTGACTTGAGTTTTCAAGGAGGAGTTCTCTTTCTCAAGTTTTTCAACTTGAGTAGAGGTTCCTTCTTGAACCTTCTCAGTTAAGGATCCAGAGTCAGCTCCCTCTTTAAGGAGTTTTACTTCCTGTCAGAGGGACTCGACTCGGATTTTGGCTTTCACCAAGCCGCGACAAAGATACTCAATTAATTCGGATAATTGACGTTTAGAAAACCCACTTACAGTGATTTCGCCATTCTCTGAAAACGTGAGTTTTCCATCTTCCGACTCCAATTCTGATTCGGTTTCGATTTCTTCTGAGGCTGTCAGAGCGAGCATGTTTGATTGTGGGGCCTCTTCTTCTTCTTCGGACGAGGATTCATCCCACGTTGCCTGAAGGGCCTTCTTCTTTCTTGTCTTCTTTGTTTCCTTCAGATTGGGACATTCTGTCTTGTAGTGACCCTTCTTTTTGCACTCGTAACAGGTCACATTTGGTTTGTTCTTCTCATTTGAAGGTTCAGCTGGTTCTTCCTTTCATCGGCAGCCTTTCCTTCTGTTGGTCTGGTTTTTTAGTTCTTTGTAGTAGTCCCGAGCTAGCCGAACCAGCTTAGGTCGATCTCCTTCGCTTCTTCTGAGTCTGAGTCTGAATCAGACTCGGGTGCAGGTTGAGGTTTCTTCTTGGTCATCTTTCCAGTTTTACCTGCAACAAAAGCAATGCCTTTCTCGGCCAGATTACAGTTAGTCTGTTAATGTAATTCGATTTCTTAAAATAATTCATCTAGTTTAATTTTAGACAAATCTCTTGAAACTTTGTACGCATCTACCATAGATGCCCACAAAGTATTTCTAGGGAAGGCGTTAAGAGCATACCTGATCTGGTCATGGTTCTCTACATTGTGACCGATGGTGTGTAGACCGTTCATCAGCTCCTGAATTCTGGCGTGGAGATGAGCTACAGATTCACTATCATTCATCTTGATGGTATACAGCTTGTTCAGTAAAAGGTCCCTTTTGCTGATTTGGGTGTCGGAGGTTCCTTCGTGCAACTAAACTAGCTTACCCCAGAGTTCCTTTGCGCTGTTGAATGGACCAACCCGGTTCAGCTCTTCTTTGGTTAGGCCGCATTGGAGTGTCTGAGATGCTTTGGCGTCGGCCTCGAATTTTCTTTTGAGTGAAGCGTCCCATTCGGTTTAGGGTTGTCACACTCCGTCAACATTTTTAGGGATGTCCAGACTGGATTGGATAATTATCCACATATCCACCTGAGTTTTCAGGTGGACCTCCATCCGACTCTTCCAGTAGGAGAAATCCTCCCCACTAAAGAGTGGTGGTTTGGCGGTACTGAAGCCCTCTTGCATGGCCATTTAGGAATTACTGAAAAAAAAGAAAGAGAAAAAGACGTGCCAAGACTTGGTCTTCGATTAGCAGTGCGGGAAGAGAAAAGAAAATTTTATCGAGTGGTGTTGCACCAACCTCGATCAACGAAACAAATTCGATTACAAAAAAAGAAGAAGAAATCCGAAAAAAAACTCTCAAATTGGTGGTTGCGCCATATTTGAGCTTCCCTGCTCTGATACCACTTGTTGGATCGATAGAATACGATAGAGGGGGGGGTGAATATCGTAAAACTGTTTCAGATTATAAGATAGAGAATGCACAGCGGAAATTAAAACAACAAACGCGAACACAAGGTTTTTTACTTGGTTCGGAGTCGCGGTCGGCTCCTACTCCAAGGCCCACAGTCCATGACCGTTTACTGTGGGAAATTCTATAATGCGCAAAGTTTTATAGAAAGTTATACAGTAGTATTGCTGTAAAAACAAAAATCTAACTCTTCGTTACCGACGCCCGGTGTGGATCGTTCTTCGGTGCATAGGGTGGTCGTCAGCGCTAGGACCTTGAGATCAGAAGTTTCTGGAGTAGAGCGCTTGAGCGAAGAGTATTGAGGCGTTCAAAAATTGTGTCTGGAAGCCATGGGGGTCGAGCCCCTTTTATAGTGCACCTGGGGGCGCTCGGGACGCTGGGGGCGCCCTCCACGTGTCTCTCGATCCACAAACCTTCATCCGGAACTCGGTCAGCCCTTATCCCTCCAGGATCAGGCTTAAGGTTTGACGGGGGCTCCCGGGACACAGAGAGCGCCCTGCTTGACTTGGTCTTGCTGGCTTCTCGGCTAACTTCAATCCAATTGCTTTGTAGGCTTGGACCCAGGGCGCCCGAGGAATCCGGGGCACCCGGGACCATGGGGGCACCCGGGAGCTTGGGGGTGTCTGGCCCAGTGAGCTTCCGAAGCGTTTTCTTGCTCAAATCATGTTTGGCTTTGACATTGGGCACCCGGGACCTCCCGGGCGCCCGACACAGCTGTTGCCCTTCTCCTTTGGGGCGTTCTGAGCTGCAGAAACTCGTTCCTTCAGTTCTGCATCCAGGGTTAGTACCAAACAAAACAAAGCAAGAATGTTAGTGAATTTTACAGCCATAGCTGTCTTGGTTCTGACTTTGGGTCTCCTAAATGGAACACTAGGTCGAACCGACGCCAACTGTTCCCTCGACGGGGAACGCGTCCTCACCTACTCCTCTCAGGAGAATTTACCTGTTGCCAACCGGCTCCTCCGGTTGGATTTTTACCCAGTAGTCCTTCGCCAGGTGCCTAGCAGTCCTTCGCGAGGTCTTCGTTACCAAGCAGTCCTTCGCCTGGTGCCTAGCAATCCTTCGCCAAGTCTTCATTACCAAGCAGTCCTTCGCTTGGTGCCTAGCAGTCCTTCGCTAGGTCTTCGTTACCAAGCAGTCCGTCGCCTGGTGCCTAGCAGTCCTTCGCTAGGTCTTAGACTCCTAGCAGCCCTTTGCTAGGTGCCCAGCCGTCTTTCGCCAGGTCTTAGGGTTTCGATGCCTAGCAGTCCTTCGCTAGGTGCCTAGCAGTCCTTCGCTAGGACTTCAATCTGCACACTCAAGTAACATATTAGATCACAAATAATACTTAACTTTTGAACCCTTTTCCATTATCAAAACCAAGGTTCGACCTGGGTGTTGTCTGCACCAATAGAAACCATTAGCACTCCCACTCCATGTGCTTGTTGTTGGAAGACCTGCCAATATTGATCATCCAGACTCCTTCAACTTCTAGCTCCAGGACATATTTGAGCATAAAATCTGAGAGGGCCTATGCCTTGATGGCAGTACAAGGCTGGAACTCAATCTCGTACTCGTTCAGCTCCTCCGTCACATGATTACTCGACCCGAGCCTTCTAGATTGGTGAGAACCCTTCCTAGTGGGCTATTGGTGAGAACCATAATTGGGTGTGCTAAAAAAGATGGCCTGAGCCTCCGGGCCATTAAAACCTGAGCGTAGGCCAACATCTTTTAACCCCTAGAATTTTTCGAATTTTTCCAAAATATATAGGAATTAAAATAAAATTTTCTTTAAATACCCGAGCCTTCTGGATTTGTGAGAACCCTTCCTAGCAGGCTGTTGGTGAGAACCACAATTGGGTGTGGTAAAAAATATGGCCTAAGCCTCTGAGCCATTAAAACCTAAGCGTACGCCAACTTCTCTGTAACACCTAGAATTTTTCCAAAATAAAAAGGAATTAAAATAAAAATTTCTTTAAAGGGGTCGGAGCCGAGGCTCAAACCCGAGGAGACCTCCCATTTAGATTAGGTTTAAGTTTCAATTAGCTGGTGGTAAAGCATCACACTAGAATATGGAACTAATATTAGATAAGTGATAGTAAGCATCCTTTATGGAAGATGCTTTAACTTCCACTTAGTATATAAAGGAATAGAAGGAATAAAAAACCAAGAGTTTTCTCATTCTTTCTTCTTCCTTGCGAAAACAAGAAGAAGAAACCTAGGGTTTTATTCTTTTCTTGCGCCCAAGCTCCGGATCGCGCGAGGGAAGTGGACGAGGAGTACCACGCTAGATCCTACGTCGGTGTAGTTAGTTTAGAACCGTAAAGATGTATTTAGATCACTCACCTTCCATAAAAGTAGTTCTCAAACGATTTCTAGACATGATTCTATGTCATTTTGGTGTTTGTGATCTTAGTATAGCAAGACCAAGGTCTTGATTTGCCCCAAAATATGTTTTGGGCTTATGGCACGGAAGGTGTTCGATAAAAGCTCTGAGTATGGCCAAGGTCTTACTAAGCCCTAGAACGAGTTCTAGGACTGAGAAATGAGATAAGAAACAAGACCAAGGTCTTGTTGTGTCCTAAAATATGTTTTGGAAATATTACATTTTAAGTGCAAAAGATATGCTAAGTTATGTATTTTAAATACAAGCATGCGTACAAGTTTAAGTATATTACTTTGAAAGACCTAGGTCTTTTTGGCGTGTACCGGGCCAAGGCCCACAAGATCTAGGCAAGCCTAGTAGAGGCTCTATTAGGGTTCGATGACTAGCTACCACGAAACCTATTAGGGATGCGCGCATTGGTACTATGCCGGTCCCAAAGAAAGAGTTTATTATTTTGAAATATAAGAGTATAAGTTTCAAGTTTTCAAAATCAAGCATTGATTTCAAGCATGTCAAGCATTTTTTTAGTTCAAGCAATGTTTTCAAATGCAAGCATTTGTTAGAAGTATATTCATGAGCATTTTTCATGTTAAGTATAACATTTTCAGTTATACATGTTTCAATGTAAGCATGAACATGTTTACTATCGATTGCATGTTTTGTGAGAGTAGGTATCTACTTACTAAGCAATTTGTTTATAGATTGCATCCTTTTACTGCAGATAATGGTAAAGAAAGGATGTAAGGCAAGGAGGCTAAAGGAAGCATGTTTTGTGTCAGTGGCGGCAGAACCGTGGAGTGAGATCCTTTAGGATGAGTTTTGCTTAGTGTTCTAAGCTCTAAACGGTAGCAAGTTGATAGTACTTTCATATCCGCAAGTTTCATGATAGTAGTTTATTTCAGCGAAGATTATAAGTATTTTGATTTTTAGTTGATATTTCGCAAAAGATCTTAAGTTTGATATGCATGCTTTGAGTTGTTATTCCTCAAAAGATCGTAAGTTTGAGATGCATGGTAAATGGAGTATGATTTAGTCTTTGTATTATGATTGTTAAGATTGTGAGTTCTATAATCTGAGCATAGTTGAAGTAGAAATGTATTGTTTGAGTTGATCAATGTTTCTGAAGCCTAAAATTTGAATTTCAGACGTATCAGTCGACTGCTCAAGGAGCCAATCAACTGCCCTCAGGAATTCAAGGGAACAGAAACATTGGTCGAGTGATTTCCAGGCTGAGTCGACTGGATCAGTCGACTGGTAGTCCCACCAGTCGACTGATCCCCGGTCAGATTTTGAACTGAAAGATTGGAGGAGTGTTCAGGGTCATGAGTCGACTGCACCAGTCGGCTGACAAGGTCATCAGTCTACTGGTGCCAATGGAAAAAATAAAGAGTTGTTGGGCTGATGGTTAATGCCTGGATCTTGTAACCAAGAGGTCTGAGGGTCAAATTTTGGCAAAGCCAACAACAATTAAATTTGCTTTTTTTTTAATTTGGGTAGATAGCCGGGTGTGAATTGTGTATAGTTTGCAATTTGTTTTGTGACCTCCCTCTAAGCCTAAGGAGAGAGGGTCGTAGATCAATGTAAAGAGGAGAAAAAAAAGAAAAAAGAAGAAGAAATTGTAACTTCCCTCAAAGGTTAAGGTTAAGGAGAGAGGGTCGTTACAGGTTTGGTATCAGTGCATGTTTTCGCCCTTCCGCCACACTGACATCAAGCATCCATCCTGCCGCCTACCAAGTAAGAATGTGCATATGTTTAGTTTTATGTTTTATATACATGTCTATATTTGACTGTTAGTCTTAACATATGCTATTATAAGTATGATGATAGTGAAGTAATGTACTTATTCTCTTTATGGTATAATAGTAAGAGAATGGCAAGAGGATGTCCCAGGAGGGCCCAAAATGAGGAGAGAGCTCCTAGAGGCCATGAGACAACAGAGTCAGTACCACCACCCAATCATTTAGAAGTGGTGGCTCAGTTACAAAGGCAAGTAGCAGAACAGTAGCAAGTGATTGCCACCCGAGATGAATGTGATATTTGGTTTCGGCAGGAGGCGATTAATCAGGCGATTAATCAGGCGATTCAAAGAGGAACAACGTCCAGGCGCTTACGCGCCCACTCTTCTGCGATGATGGCCGCCGGTGTCACCATAGCGCCGGCGCCGGATCCTTCAAATTTTCCTCCTCTTTCATCTATCCCTGTCAAACTTTCCGAAGGGCAGCAAATCTCTCAGGGATCTGGGACAGAAAGATCATTGTCGTATGTGGCGGTTCTAAGGCCAGCTTCCCCAAGAGCTTCGAAGAAATCTTTTGATGATGTCGGAGAGGATTTCAAGGCGACGACGATCTACAATAGTAAGCCCGGAATCTTCTACACTGAGGAGGAGGTAAATTTAATGGCTAATCCTTATCGATTTGCGTTGGTGGGCAAATTTTCGGGGAAGTGACCTAGTTTTTCGACAACCATGCAAGCTTTTAAGAACCTAGGGCCATCTAGCTTCTATAACATCTATTTCCTGCGATCTGGGCATCTCTTTCTGCATCTGACTTCCATTGAAGACATGGCTCGAATCTGGACTAGAGGCATCTGGTATATCGGAGGCGTTCCGTTGCGCATCTTCAAATGGACTCCTCACTTTTCCTATGAAGCAGAATCGCCAATTGTCCCGGTGTGGATCCAATTCCCAGATTTCTTGATACATATGTTTAACAAAAATTGCTTGTTTTCAGCAGCTAAAATTGTGGGGAATCCAATAAAAATTGATGAGGCTACAGCAGAAGGTTCGAGATTGTATATGGCTCGAGTTTGTGTAGAAATAGACTTGCTAAAGCCAAGAATTGAAGAATTCTGGATTGGAATTGGTGAGGAAAAAAGGTTGCAGAAAGTGGTATTTGAGAAATATCCTAGTTACTGTGAATACTGTATGCATCTAGGTCATTCAGTTAATGAATGTTACATAAATGGCAATAAGTCGAAGCCAGATTGGAAAGGAAATAGAGGTATGGCTCCTACTTCAGGGGAAGACTTGAGTATGAAGCTGAATCAAAAACATGTGGAGGAGACAGGGAATAACAATGGAGAAATGACTCATTTCCCACAACTGGGTGGGATGCACAAAACAAAAAAGCAATCTTGGGTACTAAAACAAGAAAGAGCTGTACAGAAACTTCATGAGGTCAATGTAGATGAAGATCTGAGTAATCGTTTTGATGTTCTGGATAATTGTGAAGCAGGAAAACATTTAGATTTGAAGATGACCTTTGCTGAGGGAATGGAAGAGATGGCTGTTGATGCTGAGGACAGGAATGAGGTTGGAAAAAATGTTATGGCTGAGCTTAACAAGGAGTCCAGATTCAATCACAATCATTTAAGTGAGGGGCAGGGCTTGAGTAGTTCTTTAGTGCACTCTGAAGGTGCGCAATAGGAAACATTGGTGGTATGCAGCAGGGAGGAAAAAGGAAGCCCAAAGACAGTTAGATGTGCAGAAAGGGAGAAGCAGAGGGATACAGTTGTAGTAGAAAATGTAATATACAAAAAAGGGGTGTCAAAGTTAATAGCTTTAATAGGTGCTGCTAATGATGCTACTCAAGATGCTAACAATGTGGAGGAGACAACAAAGATGAGGTATACAGACTTGAATTTAGATATAAATGTGGAAGAATTAAATGGAGCTGCAACAATTACAAATAAGTTGAAAGGAAAGAAGAAAGATCAATGGTTGAACAAATTGGATACAGATTTGATACAAGAGCCAATAAGCAGGGATAATCGGAATAAAAGGCAGGCAGTGTTGGCACAGGATAATGGTTCATCAGATTCAACTAAGCAACAAGTATTAGAGAGGGTGGAAGCTTCTAAATCATTCATGGAGGAGATAGGCTCTGATGAAGAGAATGAAGGATGTTTACAAAGGTCTATTTCGCTACCAATGAATATAAACTAGACTATTAATCCAAAGAATCCTTCTGGTGTATCACAAATGGTCACTAGGAGTAAATCCCATGCTCAAAAAGTTTTCTTTTCTACTATGCTTTAATGTCAGAAATGGTATGGAATATAAGAGGGATAGGAAACCCAGCTTCAATCAGAAGATTGCATTATCTGAAAAATCATTATCATTTAAATTTTCTGGGAATTCTTGAGCCGATGATACAGCTGGATGGTTCGGATATTACAAGGAAATTAGGCCTCTCCTCGGTTGTCTCCAATTGCTCTGGTAAAATTTGGTTTATGCATGATAGTAATATAGAATGTAAAGTGTTGGTGGATCATGAACAACTACTTCATTTAAATTTAAAATCAGCTTTCCTTCCTATTGAAATTTTGTTTACTGTTGTCTATGCCAAATGCTCAAGGGTTGGAAGATATGATCTATGGGAGAAGATAGAAAATATTAAACCAACTAATGAGGTTTTTTGGATAGTTGGTGGGGATTTTAATGTTATTGCTAATGTATCAGAACAGTCTACAGGAGCTATAATGAGATTGGGAGCAACCGAAGACTTCAACAACTGTTTGATGACTACAGGGCTTATTGATGCGGGTTATGTGGGAGATCATTTTACTTGGACCAATAATAAAATATGGAAGCGGCTTGATAGAATTTTGATATCTCCATCTTGGCAAGGACAAGAATTTTCTGTTAGAGTTGAACATTTGAGTCGTGCATCCTCAGATCATTGCCCATTGCTAGTATCATTTCCTAGTTTTGAGAAGACAATAGCTTCCTTTCGGTTTCAAAAAATGTGGTTGAGACATCATGGTTTTATGCAAACGGTAAGAATAAATTGGAATTTGCCTAGTGCGGGTTCTGGTCTTCTTAAACTGCAAATTAAACTTAAAAGGTTGAAAGAACATCTGAAGTGGTGGAATAAGGAGGTTTTTGGGAACCTTCAAGATAAGATCCAGAAAGCTGAACAATCATTTGCTGATGCAGAAAAAACTTTTGATTCAGAGCCTTTAATAGAGAATCGTATTAACAGAAATAAATGTCAGGCACATCTATTTAAGACTCTTCAAATGGAAGAAGATTTTTGGAAACAGAGAGCAGCAGTGAAATGGATGAGTGAGGGGGACAGAAATATAAAATTTTTCCATAATATAGTAAAGACTAGACAAATGATCAATAGAGTTTTTCGGATATGGGATGAAGGTGAATGTTTAGAAAAGCCAAATCAGATCAGAAATTCAGGGGTTAAATATTTCGAAAAATTGTTAACAGGGGAACAATATGATTGTATGTTGGCTGATGTGAGCGATATTCCTGAACTGATAACTACAGAGGAAAATAATTTTTTAACAGCCTTGCCTTCTAAAGAGGAGATGAAACAAGTAATATGGGAAATGGATCAGAACAGTGCAGCCGGGCCAGATGGGTTCTCTGCAGCATTTTATGTTTCTTTTGGGATATTATTCAGGATGACGTGTTTCAAGCAGTTTTGGATTTCTTTCAAGGTGGTTTTTTCCCAAAAGGTATGGCTGCCACAATTATTGTGTTGATTCCGAAAAAAGAGAATGCACAGAAGTGGCAAGACTTTAGGCCCATCAGCCTTTGCAATGTTTCATACAAGATTATTTCTAAATTGCTGGCGAACAGGCTAAAGAATTTGCTGCAAAAAATTATTTCACCTGCCCAGAGCGGTTTTGTGAAAGGTAGATTGATTTCTGACAACATCCTTTTAGCCCAAGAATTAACTCATAAGTTAAATTTCCATGTCAGAGGGGGTAATGTTATTATGAAATTGGATATGGACAAGGCTTTTGATAGGATTCAGTGGAGTCTATTATTCAGAATCATGACTGCTTTTGGTTTTTCGGATTCCTTCATAGCGATGATCAGGAGATGCATTACTTTGTGTTGGTTTTCAATACGTGTTAATGGTAATCTTGCAGGGTTTTTTCAATCAAAAAGAGGACTCAGACAAGGAGATCCTATTTCTCCTATTCTTTTTATTATTGCATCAGAACTTTTGTCTAGGGGATTGGAAAAGTTATTTTCGAACAAGCCTAGACTGGGCTTTTCTTCAGGCTGCGAAATGAAGGTATCACATCTTGCTTATGCAGATGACGTCATATTGTTTTTGAATGGTTCTATTGACTGTGTAAAAAAGGTAAAAGCTTTTTTAGAAGAGTATGAAATGCAATCGGGTCAGTTGATTAATGCAGGAAAAAGTCTCATTTATCCCTCAAGTAGAATTCCAGCTGGTCGCAGAAATTCAATTCTTGCTGCTACAGGATTCATGGAAGGAACATGACCTATTAATTATCTAGGGATCCCATTATTTACTGGGAGTCGGAAATCAGTGTACTTCCAACCTTTAATAGAAAAGATAAGGAAAAAACTTCTAGGTTGGAACTTAACTCACCTGTCTCATGGAGGTCGGCTATTATTAATTCAAAGTGTGTTACTCTCAATGCCAGTATACTTATTGCAAGTACTTTTACCTCCACTTTCTATTTTACATAAACTAGAGATGCTCTTTGCGGGATTCTTTTGGGGCTCTACAGATAATAATAAGAAAGTTCACTGGGTTGCTTGGACAGATGTTAGTAAGAACAAATTAGAAGGAGGATTGGGTGTCAGAAAGTTAACAGATTTCAGTTTGGCAATGGGAATCAAACTGTGGTATAGATTTAGAGAAAAGAATACACTTTGGGCTAACTTCTTGACAAGGTTATATTGTGGTAATTCTCATCCGGTTTCAGTCCAGTTGAGAAGTAATGCTTCACCTTGCTAGCGCAGGTTACTCAAAATTCGTGGATTAGCAGAACAGAATATTTGCTGGATTATGGGAGAAGGAAAGGTGAATTTTTGGTATGACACATGGCTTGATAGTGGTCCTTTATATCAGTCTTGTTCTATGGTTGGTAATCCTAGATTAATGGCGGTTGATTTTATGGATGAGTATCAATGGAGAGTGGATAGAATAAGAACTCTGCTCCCAAGTGATAAAACTGCTGAAGTAGCAGATACCCCTGTGCAACTAGAAGCCCCTGATTGTATTGTGTTGAGGTTATCCCTTGATGGTAATTTCTCTACTAAATCTGCATGGAATTTTGTTAGACAGTTGCAGCCAAAGGCTTCTATTAATTCGGCAATTTGGAGTGGTTTGCTTAGTCCAAGGATAGCCATTTTTGCGTGGCGCTGCTTGAGGAAAAGATTACCGGTGGAAAGCATTTTACAACATAGAGGAATAACTTTAGTGTCTAAATGTCAGTGTTGTGGCTCTATAGAGACATGGGAACACCTGTTCTTTGATGGTCTGATTGCTAAGGAGGTTTGGATGTTTTTTGCAACATTATTTAGGGTGTCTAGACACAATTTATTGACGGCTTGGATGGTAGGGAAGGATTGGTCGCATGGAGGACACATTAGAGAAGCAATGCCTTTTCTCATCATGTGGTTTTTGTGGACAGCCAGAAATGATGTCAAACATAGAGATTCTAAACAAGATGCACAAATGATTATAAGAAGTATAATTCAATACCTGATATTGGGTGAAGTTGCGGGCACAATTAAAGGCAAGCATTGGCAGGGATTTTCTTCGGCAGCTAAAACTTTAGGTTTGCCTACTAAAATAATTTGGAGAAGTATTATCACAGTGGTTCATTGGAAGAAGCCAAATAAAGGAAGTTTCAAATTAAATACAGATGGTTGTTCACGGGGAAATCCAAGAGAGTCTTCTTATGGAGTAATCATTCGAGATCACACAGGACAATTCCTTAAAGCTAAGCATGGCAAGTTGGGTGTATCAACTAATGTAAAAGCTGAGCTTATGGCTGTTTTAATGGGTTTGGAGCTATGTGTAGCTAATAATTTTCTGCCGATCTGGTTAGAATCTGACTCAATGGTGGCTTTGAAGATAATTCAGTCCTCTACAATCTGTTGGGATTATAGGAAGATTGTCTTTAAGATAAGAAAGATGGTCAAGGGGTTTCAAGTGCATGTCTCTCATGTTTATAGAGAGGCTAATATGGCGGCTGATTACCTTGCAAATCAAGCTTTTATTTCTGAAGGGGAAAAAGAATTATCCAGACAACAAATAGATAAGACTTTGAGTGGCATTTGCAAGGTGGACAAAATGGGAATTCCTTATATCAGATTTGATCGGAAGCTAATTTAAAGTTTAGACCACTTGAATCTATAAGTTTTGTGGCTGCCATAAAACTGTTGTTGTTATAGAAGCTTTCAGGAGAATATTAGTCTAGGCAGGTTTTCACGGAGCTATCACTATAAAGCTACAATTCCCCGAGGTGGACTGACAATTGCTGACATTTAACAAACTGCTTTTCTAAGAAAATGTTATGGAAAACTGGGCGACAATTTTGTGAAGAGGTTGATAACTGATAGAGGCATCAGATAAAGATTTTGTGTGACAGAATTTATGCTGAAAATGCTGATTTTGAAAATCTGGGTGTCAGTTCTGCAATATATCAGAGTTCTCCAGATTTTGTGTGACAAATTTTGTGCTGAGAGTATTGACTTTGAAACATCAGTCCCGCAATACACCAGAGTTCTTCAGACTTTGTGTGACAGATTTGTGCTAAAAGTATTGATTGTGAAATCTGGGTGCTGACAGAGGTTTTAGAAAAGTGACAGAGTTTCAGAAAGTACTTATGGTCCTATAATGTACCAGAGTTACAGATTTTGTGCGACAGATTTGGTTCTGAAAATATTGTTTTGGAAATCTATTAGTTCTAGATTCGGAAAGTTTTCAGGGGATCAAATGTTATCTGCTGGTTACACACATCTAAAAATATATGATTTGAAAGAAATAGACTGAGTCAGAAAGGAGATAAGGCTTGTTTCAAAATTCTGAAACTGAATGTCTATTTTGAATTAAAGATCCTGCAGTGTGTCAAAGTCCAAAATTAATAGAATATTGTTGCTGGTTGCTTTATTGGAAGTAATGGTCCGTGGGAGGCAAAAAGTGTTCTGTACAAAACTGAGAAAAAGAAAACTAATAAAGGGATGTCAAAGAAACATTTTAAGTGCAATTCTGAGCATCGTTTATCTTAAATCTCTGAGATGGGATCCTCTAAACAAAACTACAAGGCCGTGACCCCTAATACAGATTGGCTGAGTTGCAGTTATTGCAGATTGGCTTATTGAATCAGATTTGGAAAAGTGGAAAGTGACAAGAAGAAGAGGAGTAGATAGATAGGGATGGTGAATGAATCAACCATATGTGATTCATCTAGTCCGTAGCAAACGGCTACGGTAAAGACTTTTCAAATCCGTTGATGGCTGAGGCTTTGCCAAAAAGCCTATAAAGGTGAATAGATCCACTGTAGATCTATCTAGTTCGTAGTAACGGCTACGGTAAAGACCAATCAAAACCGTTTTGGGCTGGTCACTTGCCTAAAGTGAACATCGGGTGCTTTTGTAAAAGGCTAGAGACTAAAGTGCGGGAAATAGGAAAAAGAATAAGAAGATGGAAGATCATGCTCTGGTTTTTCTGTCGACTAATATGTGATAGCATTGGAATGTAAGATGATTCATATGTAGCAAACTGTGAAGTTATGATAGAAGATTATGTTCAGATTGCAGACGGATTAGAATTGCATTTGACATGGAAATCCATGCTGAGCTGATGGACAAGGAAGGTGGCTCTGAGATGGCTGGAAAAATAAAGTACAGATTGGAAAGTTGTAAAAGATTTAAACTGGTTTCAATTAATCTTTAGCTTTAATTTGAAATTCATGTAATTCCTTTTGGGGTCTTATAATTCTATATTAGAAGGTCAGGTTTGGCCCCCCTTCTATTATAGATTTTCTTACAATAATAAAAGTTGGTTTTTTTGAAAAAAAAAGTGATTGCCACCCTAACTGCTAACCAGTAGGCTGCTCCCATTACCCCGCCAGTGTAGAATGTAGTGACACCAGTTGTGACCGAATATCCATCGGTTACATTTGTAGTCCCAGGAAGGGGGGTAAGGAAAGAAGCATACCACATCCAGTGGCAGAAACTGAAGCCAGAGAACTTCTCAGGCACAAGTGAATCATAGGATGCTCAAGCGTGGTTCAAAACTTTGGAAGGCATAGTAGAACTACTGGACTGGCCTGAGATAGAGAAGATAAAGTGTGTCTCCTTCTTCCTTACCGGAGATGCTAGAATGTGGTGGGAGAGAGTCAAGGCCAAGAGAAATGTCAGCCATATGATATGGGCCGACTTTGAGACTGAGTTATTTGAAGAGTATTTTCACATGAGAGTAACCAACAAGCATTATGATGAATTCACGGAGTTTAGACAAGGGGAACTATCTGTGGATGAAGCAGTGAAGATGTTCAACCGGCTAGCTCGTCTATGCCCAGAGCTACTTGGCACTGAAAAAGAAAGAGTCAGACTAATGCTCAAGATGTTAAGGCCTGAGATAGCCTTAAATGTGGCCAGTGGTGTTCATTGGTCGCAGACCTCCGAATAACTAATAAGTAGCGCTTTGATCACTGAGCATTACTTAAACAATATAAAGGTCACCAGGATGCAACAGAAGCAAGTAGCAGTCCAAAAAACTCAGGGTAACCCGCAGAACTGGAAGGGGAACCCAAACAAAAGGAAGCAGGGGGATCAAAAGACTTCTGGAAGTAACAAAGGAAGTTCATCAAGCAAGTACCCCGAATATCCTCAATGTCCAAAGTGTGGAAGGATGCACCCAGGAGAATGTCGCCAAGGCATGAGTGCGTGCTACATCTGTGGAGTAGAAGGGTATATGGCCAAGGCTTGCCCTACCAAAGCAAATCCGCCTCCACCACAGCTTATTCAGTACGGGGAAAAGCCTGCACAGTTGCACCAAATGCAGCCAGCACTGGCAGGACCCTACATCAGTCAAGGGAGAGTGGATGCCTCACTAGTCCCGACCAACGCCAGGATTTTCACCATCACCAAGGAAATTGTGGTAAATTCTCCTACCATGGTCATAAGACGAATACTCATCTTAACTCATTATGTTATTGTGTTATTCGATACTGGTGCAACACATTCTTTTGTGTCTATATCATTCTCCAAGAAGCAAGGGATTCCACCAAAAATGCTAAATGATAAGTTCTTGACGACCCTACCTTCGGGAGTGGTCATGGCATCTACTCAGTGGCTAAGAGTTGTGCTAATTCAAATTTCCAACCGAGAACTCTATGGTGATTTGGCAGTCCTTGATATGAAGGATTACGATATCATTTTAGGGATAGATTTCTTGACCAAGTACAATGCCTCTATTGAATGCCGCAAAAGGAGAGTAAAGTTCATGCCAAAAGCCAAACTTCCGTTCGAGTATGTCAGAGACCCAAAGAGAAAGACCAAAAGGTTTCTTTCTAACCTACAAGCTCACAAAATGTTAGATAATGGATGTTCTAGTTATTTAGTACATGTAGTAGATGTAAGACAAATAGAAGGACTAAAGAAAGAAGAAGTGCGGGTAGTTTGTGACTATCTAGAGGTGTTTCTTGAAGAATTACCTGGACTCCCTCCTAACCAAGAAATTGAGTTTGAAATTGAGTTGGCTTCAGGTACCAACCCGATTTCAAAGGCGCCAGTAGAACTGATGGAACAACAAGAACAATTACAGGAGTTGCTCGACAAGGGTTTCATCTGCCCTAGTCATTCACCCTGGGGAGCTCCTATATTGTTCGTCATGAAGAAAGATAGATCTATGCGAATGTGCATAGATTATCGAGCCCTGAATAAGGTGACCATCAAGAACAGATATCCTTTGTCAAAGATAGATTATTTGTTTGATCAGTTGAAAGGGGCAACAGTGTTTTCCAAAATAGATCTACGGTCAGGTTACCATCAACTCAAAGTCAAAGAGAATGATGTGCCGAGAACTGCTTTCTGAACATGGTATGGACACTACGAGTTTGTAGTCATGCCCTTTGGAGTGATAAATGCCCCTGCAACATTCATGGATCTAATGAATCAAGTATTCAAGGAGTTTCTTGATAAGTTTGTCATAGTCTTCATTGATGTTATCCAAATTTATTCAAAGTCTCAAGAAGAACATGACGAACTTCTGAGGGTAGTGTTGAAGACCTTACAGCAGAAGAAATTGTATGCCAAGTTTTCCAAGTGTGAATTCTAGCTTGACCAAATGGCTTTCCTAGGCCACTTCATTTCCAAGGAAGGTATCATGGTAGACCCAGCAAAGATTGAAGCAATTAGTAACTGGGGTAGACTAAAGAATGCCAGTGAGATCAGAAGATTTCTGGGTTTAGCACGGTATTACAGAAGATTCGTGGACTTTTCAAAGATAGCTTCTCCACTAATAGCCCTTACTAGGAAGAATAAGAAGTACGAGTGGACTAAAGATTGTGAGCAGAGTTTTACTAAGTTGAAGAAAAGATTGACAAGTGCTCCCATTCTTACAGTTCCAGAAGGTGACAGAAGTTTTGATATATACAATGATGCATCAAAGCAGGGACTTGGCGTTGTGCTCATGCATGAAGGCAAGGTCATTTCTTATGCTTCTAGGCAACTCAGGGATTATGAAAAAAAACTACCATACTCATGATCTTGAGTTAGCAGCAATAGTCTTCGCTCTTAAAATGTGGAGACATTATCTGTACGGAGTCCAGTGCAAGATTTACACATATCACCAGAGTCTAAGATATTTCTTCACTTAGAAGGACCTTAATATGAGACAGCGAAGGTGGCCGGAGTTAGTTAAAGATTATGACTGTGAAATCCTCAGCCACCCTGGTAAAGCAAATAAAGTGGCTGATGCGTTAAGTAAAAGACTTACGCAACATTGATGTCCCTGTCATCACTGTCACCACCACTGCAGAAGGAGATAGTAGATTATGGAGTTGAGATTATAGATGGGCAACTCTCAGTATTGACACAAGAGTAAACTCTGCTTGAGGATATACAGAAAAAGCAAGGTTAAGATTCTGATATTCAAAAGATCAAGCAAGAGATGCAAGAAGAAGAAAGTAAAGAGTTTAGAGTATCTGATAGTGGGATACTCTATTATGGTGACCATTTATGTGTCCCTAACGATGAAGAGCTGAGAAAGAAAATTCTGGCAAAAGCCCAAGAACTCCCTATTCTATGCACCCTAGTTCTACCAAGATGTAACAGGATTTAAAAAGAAGATTTTGATGGTCTGGGATGAAAAGAGATATAGCTAAATATGTTAGTACCTGTCTGACATGTCAAAGAGTTAAAGCAGAACACCAAAGCCCAGGAGGAGTCCTACAACCCATACAGATTCCAGAATGGAAATGGGAAGATATAACCATGGACTTCATTGTTGGTCTACCAAAGACAACAAATGGCTATGATGTTATCTAGGTGATCTTAGACAGATTGACCAAGTCTGCCCACTTCTTGGGAATCAAAGTGTCTTACTCAATAGAATGACTAGCTCAGTTATATGTACAGGAAGTGATCCGACTACACGGTGTTCTGAAGATCAATATCTCCGATAGAGATGGTCGTTTCACTTCACATTTTTTGGAGTGTGTAAAGGCAACACGTGGCACCAAACTGAAGTTTAGTACATCATTCTATCCTCAGACAGATGGGCAGACAGACAGAGTTAATCAAGTTTTAGAGGATATGCTCCGAGTTGTGCATTGGATTTCAAAGGTAGCTGGTGCAAGTATTAATGTTTAGCTGAGTTCGCCTACAATAGCAGTTACCAAGATACTATTGGTATGACACCTTATGAAGCTCTTTATGGTAGAAGGTACAGATCTCCTATCTGTAGGTACGAAAGTAGTGAGAAGAAATAAATGGGGTATCAAACCGACCTTATTGAGGATACCATAGAAGCTATAAAGAGCATCTGCCAAAGAATAGAAACTGCTCAGAGTAGGCAGAAGAGTTATGCTAATGTGAGGCGTAGACTGCTAGAGTTCGAAGTTGGGGATACAATTTTCCTCAAAGTAGCTCCCATGAAAGGTGTAATGAGCTTCGGGAAGAAAGGCAAGCTAAGTCCTTGTTACATAGAACCCTACCTAGTAACGATAAGAGTTGGCAAAGTAGCTTATGAGTTAGAGCTACCTCCAGAGATGTCAGCTATTCATAATGTGTTCCATGTCTCAATGCTGAAGAAACATATTCCTAATGCCAACCAAGTGATTGAGCCACAGACGGTACAAGTTCAAGAAGATCTCAGTCATGAAAGTCGACATATTCAGATAATAGATCGAGCAGTCAAGAAACTGAGGAACAAAGAGGTACCCTTAGTGAAACCAAAAATACGAAGAGATAACTTGGGAAACAGAAGATAGCATGAGGCAAAAGTATCTAGAGCTATTCTAAGTTCGAGGATGAACTTTTTATAGGGAGGATTGTAATACCTAGAATTTTTCCAAAATAAAAAGGAATTAAAATAAAAATTTCTTTAAAGGAGTCGGAGCCGAGGCTCGAACCAAAAACCTCCCATTTAGCTTAGACTTAAGTTTCCATTAGCTGGTGTTAAAGCATCACATTAAAATATCGAACCAATATTAGATAAGTGATAGCAAGCGTCCTTTATGGAAGATGCTCCAACTTCCACTTAGTATATAAAGGAATAGAAAGAAGACAAAACTAAGGGATTGCTTATTCTTTCTTCTTCCCTGCGAAAACAAGAAGAGGAAACCTAGGGGTTTCTTCTTTTCTTGCACCCAAGCTCCGGATCGCGCGAGGGAAGTGGACAAGGAGTACCACGCTAGATCCTATGTCGGTGTAGTTAGTTTAGAACCGTAAAGATGTATGTAGATCACTCACCTGCCTTAAAAGTAGTTCTCGAATGATTTCTAAACATGATTCTAAGTCATTTTGGTGTTTGTGATCTTAGTATAGCAAGACCAAGGTCTTGATTTTCCCTAAAATAAGTTTTGGGCTTATGACACGCAAGGTGTTCAATAAAAGTTCTGAGTAAGACCAAGGTCTTACTAAGCCCTAGAATGAGTTCTAGGACAAAGAAATAAGATAAGAAACAAGACCAAGGTCTTGTTGTGTCCTAAAATAAGTTTTGGGAACATTACTTTTTAAGTACAAAAGATATGCTAAGTTATGCATTTTAAATACAAGCATAAATACAAGTTTAAGTATATTACTTTGAATGACCAAGGTGTTTTTGGCATGTACCGGGCCAAGGCCCACAAGATCTAAGCAAGCCTAGTAGACGCTCTATTAGGGCTCGGTGGCTAGCTATCCCGAAACCTATTAGGGATGTGCACATTGGTACTATACCGAGCCCAAAGAAAGGATGTTTATTATGTTGAAGTATAAGAATTATAAGAGTATAAGTTTCATATTTTTAAAAGTAAGCATTGTTTCAAGCATATTAAGCATTTTTTAATTCAAGCAAAGTTTTCAAATGCAAGCATTTGTTAGAGTATATTCATGAGCATTTTTCATGTTAAGTATTGCATTTTCGGTTACACATGTTTTAACGCAAGCATGATCATGTTTACTATCGATTGCATGTTTTATGAGAGTAGGTATCTACTTACTAAGCAATTTGCTTATAGTTTGTATCCTTTTACTGCAGATAAAGGTAAAGAAAGGATGTAAGGCAAGGAGGCTAACGAAAGGATGTTTTGTGTCAATGGCGGCGGAACCGTAGAGTGAGATCCTTTGGGATGAGTTTTGCTTAGTGTTCTAAGATCTAAACGATATCAACTTGATAGTAGTTTCATTTCTGCAAGCTTCATGATAGTAGTTTATTTCAGCGAAGATTATAAGTATTTTGATTTTGATTTGTTATTCCGTAAAAGATCTTAAGTTTGATATGCACGCTTTGAGTTGTTATTCCGCAAAAGATCGTAAGTTTGAGATGCATGCTAAATGGACTATGATTTAGTCTTCGTATTATGTTTGTTAAGATTGTGAGTTCTATAATCTGAGCATAGTTGAAGTAGAAATGTATTGTTTGAATTGATCAATGTTTCTGAAGCTTGAAATTTGATTTTCAGACGTATCAGTCGACTGCTAAAGGAGCCAGTCGACTGCCCTCAGGAATTCGATGGAATAGAAACATTGGTCGAGTGATTTCCAGGCTGAGTCGACTACATCAGTCGACTGGTAGTCCCACCAGTCGACTGATCCTCGGTCAGATTTTGAATAGAAAGATTGGGGGAGTGATCGGGCTCATGAGTCGACTGCGCCAGTCGACTGACATGGTCATCTGTCAACTGCTGCCAATGTAAAAGAGAAAGAGTTGTTGGGCTAATGGTTAGTGTGTGGGTCTTCCAATAATAGGTTTGCGGGTCAAATCTTGGCAAAGCCAGTATGAATTAAATTTTTTTTTAATTTGGGTAGATAGCCGGGTGTGAATTGTGCATAGTTTGCGAGTTGTTTTATGACCTCCCTCTAAGCCTAAGGAGAGAGGGTCGTAGAGCAATGTAAAGAGAAGAGAAAAAAAAAGAGAAGAAGAAATTGAGACTTCACTCAAAGGTTAAGGAGAGAGAGTCGTTACATTCTCTATCATGGTGTAGCGTGTCTTTGCGTCCTTCAAGAGGTGTCCAATGAAATAGGATGGGTACTGCACGGTGCCTTCATCTTAGATAAGTGCAGAGCCCACCGCATGCTCAGCCGCGGACAGGTAGACGAACAAGGCCTCCCCTTCCATTGGCATGTAAAGGATGGGGAGCTCAGCGTGTTAAGCTTTTAGATCTGCAAGCACCTTTTCGCACTAATCATCCAAGTCGAACATGACTGCCTTTCTCAAAATCTTGAAGAAGGGAAGTGTCCTGTCGGCAGACTTGGAGATGAACCTGGATAAAGCTATAATACTGCCACTCAACCTCTATACCTCCTTGAAGATGCTGGGAGAAGGCATATCAAGGATGGTCTTCACCTTATCTGAATTGGCCACGATCCCTCTCTCTATCACCATGTAGCCTAGGAACCGGCTGCTCTATACCCCGAACAAACACTTGGTTGGGTTCAACTTCAATCGGTTGGCCCTCAGGGTAGTAAAGGTCTCTTCCAAGTTGTTTATCATATCGTTACCCTTGTCTATCTTGACCAGGATGTCATCTACATAGACTTCAATGTTCCTCCCAATCTGATGCCTGAAGGCTTTGTCCATCATACGCTGGTAGGTTCCCCCACCGTTGCGTAACCCGAAAGGCATGCCGTCATAGTAATATGTGCCATCTGCCATCTGCCATCATGAAGATGACCTTTTCATGGTCTTCAGGCGTGAGAGGAACATGGTGGTACCCCTGATAGGCGTCTAGCATGGAAATGACCTCACAACCAGAGGTGGAATCTACTAGTCTATCTATCCGAGGCAAAGGGTAGCAGTCTTTAGGGCAGGCTTTATTTAGATCTCTAAAGTCAATACACACCCGCCATTTACTCTCGGGCTTAGGGGCAAGGACTACATTAGCTAACCAAGTTGGGAATTGAACTTCTCTTGTAAGGCCCACCTTCAGTAACTTGGTGACTTCCTCTCTAATAGTCTTATACTACTCGAGTGCAAAATGCCTTCGTCTCTGCTTTACTAGTCGAGCCTCAGGTGTCACATGCAAATGACGCATGGCCAAGGCTGGGGGGACTCCTTGGATCACCTTCGTATCCCAAGCGAACATGTCCCAATAGCTCTACAAGCAGTCAATCAGTCGGCTTCTCAACTCCGGTGGGAGGTCAGCAGCAATCTTTGTAACTCCCCCCGTTTGGTGAGGGTTTATCTGGACTTCTTCACTCTTGACCACCCTCCGCTCTTCCATAGGCCCTTCCTCCTCTCGAGGGTTGGCGAGATCAACTTGAAGAGCTTCTTTAGCCTTCAGGTTCATGCTGGCTTCCAACCTGGCCTCCCCAGTGTAACATCGTCGGGAATGCAGCTGGTCTCCCTTGACCTCGGCTACATGATCGCCCATTAGAAACTTGATCTTTTGGTGGTAGACTGAGACCACCACCTGGAACACACTGAGCCCGGGATGTCTGAGGATAAGATTGTAGGATGAGGGTGCATCCACGACAAGGAAGGGAGTCCTCCTCATCCGCTCTAGTGTGTCATCTCCTAGTGAAAGATAGGGAGATCTGGCCTATCTGCTGCACCTGGTACCACATGAAGTCGAAGAGTGGAGTGGATAGGTCATAGCTCATCCTTATCGATCTGCATCTGATCAAGGGTTGCCTTGTATAGGATGTTTACAGAACTATCTGTATCCACGAAGACACACTTAACTTCATAATTAGCTATGTGTGCGAGAATTACCAAGGCGTCCTCTTGAGGCGTCTCCACATCCTCCACGTCATCTGGTCCAAATGAGATGATCGGGCCTCTACGTTGGCTACTGCTCATCCCAATGGAGTAATTCTCCAGCCGTCAAGTATGAGCCTTCCTTGCCCGGTTCGAGTCTCCTCCGGTAGGACCTCCAGAGATCACTCCTACGTAGACCGAAGGAGGGCCTAGCATAGGGGATTTGGCCTTCCTAGGGTCTCGCATAGGAGAGAGGGATCGACGAGATGCCACCTCATGGCTTCTCCCTCTGGAACGTGATCGGGATGGTCGCCGGGGACCTTCACCTCCTAATGTCCGCTCACGAGGAGAAAGATGTAACGACTCGGAAAATTTTCTCAATATTTTCTTTAAAATATTGATCATGCCTAGATAGATTCTCAAGGATCATAGTGATACTAGTATGAACCTTAGCATGATTATCCATGATTTTTCATATAGATTAAGAAGCTAAGTAATAATGGGCCCTTCTAATACCATGGTCATTAAGGGATCTTAGGTAAAAATTTTATCATGAATAGAAGTGGATTTAAATTATAAATATTAACATAAACCTTAGTGGGCTCTTATATGGGCCTTAGCAAAAATAATTATAAAAGTATAAAAAGAAGTACATGCACCAAGGATTGAACCTTGGACCTAGAGTATCACCATGCATGTACTAACCAATTCACCTAGCAAGGGAGTGCTAGTAGAGAATGAAGAGGATATTGGTTAAGGCTTAAGGAAGTGAAGAGTCATCAAGAGAAGAGGCACCATGCCCCTTCACTTGCCCCCTTCATGTAGTATAAAAGAGAGAGGAAGGGAAGAGACAACTTAGCACTTAAGTCAATGTTCTCTTCTTCCACAAAAACTCCTTCTCTCCCTCTCCTTCCTCCTTCTAGCCGAAACCCCACCAAGGGGTTTCCCCTTGGAGAAGCTTCACAAGAAGATTTATTCTTCAAGATCCAAGGGCTTCCTACAAGACTACAAGGACTAGGGGTGGTCTAAGGTCAAGGGGGTTCTCTTTTGCTTCTCTATTTGAGGTTAAAATCAAGATAAACCAAGGTAAGACTCCATCACATGTGGTATAATGGTTCTTCTTTGATGTTTATCATGATATGAGGTTTTGTTGGGTTTAATGATGGGAAAACCATGAACTTGACACCTATAACTTTCGGCCAAGGTAGGGTTTTTGATTTAGGATGATGTTAAAACCCCATATATATTTCCTAATGCTTCCTTAAGATGAATAAAGAGGGTATGGTGAGTGGTGGAATTTTTGAAGCACCAAAAGCCCTTGGGAACTTTCGGCCACCACCATGGATTCATGGTTAAGACTAGATTTGACTCTCCAAGTATGTTTCTTATGTTTCCTTAATATACAAGGGATGTTAATGGTAAATGGTATAAATTTTACATGCCTTGTGCCCCTTGAAAGTTTCGGCCAAGATGTAATATAAGGCCAAGAGTTAGGGTTAACTCCAATTATGGGTTATAATGGCTCCTATGGTATTGTTTATATGGTATTAGATGTTAATTGGGGGTTTTATGAAACTCCCCATGTGCTTGTGGCCTTATAGGGTTTCGGCCAAGACCAAGATGGAGGGCTAGGAGTTAGGGTTAACTCCAATCAAAGGATCTAATGGCTTTCTGTGGTAGTGTATGTATTGTATGTGAATGGGTTCAAGGATGTTGTATGGTTTTTGATAATGTCCAAACCTTAAGTTTATATGTTATGCATTATGACCCTGTGTGTTATGTTATGTATCATGTTCTAGTAGGATTTATTTATGAATGTCTTCCATCATATATTATGAACACATGTGTCGTGAGGTAGGAAGAAGTGTGCATGCGTTAGGATAAACACTTTGGACATATGTATAAGATAGTTATGTAAACTTATTCATGTTTATGTTGAATGTTATGAACTTAGTTAGTAAGTATCATGTTCATACAAATCTTACCCATACATGTTTTATGATAGATACCATGATCATGTATGAGATGTAATATGTACCATGTATGTAATGCATGCTTACTGAGGTACCGTGATCATGCAAGCTTTATGAACTAAGATGATGTTTATACCTTGGGACATAATTATGTATGTATGTCATGTCTTATGAATGAAAATGAGAAATGAAGATAAGGTTCATGCCTTCGAGGCATAATAATGATATGCAATGAAAATGATGAATGAAGATAATGTTCATGCCTTTAAGGCATAAGGATGATGTTATGCATTAAGTATGAATGATGAAATGTTAAGTATGCTTATACCATGTCCATGTAATAGGATCCTGTTTATGTCTTAAATTATACCATGTATGTTCTATGAATGATGAAGCATGTGAAACTATTTTACTTTATGAATGGGCTTGTATCGGACCTAAGTAAGGTCCATGGTTCTGGACTACCGATGAAGTTGTCCACGGTTCTGGACTACTGATGAAGCTGTCCACGATTCGGGACTACCGATGAAGCTGTGCTTACCCTAGTAGGTCGAGATTAGCTACCTCGTATTTACTTAGGGATGCGCGTATATGATATATGTATGTGGTATAAGCCAGGGCCCCATGATGTGATGATTATATTTAAGTATTTATAAGTATGATTTTCAAATAAGTATCCATATGTTATATGCATTTGACTCATGCATCCCTTCATGTTATGCATCCATGTTAAATAATATTTATTATGTTTATGTTTTATGATTAAGAACCATGCCATGTTAAATATTTATTATATTCACGTTTTATGATTAAGAACCATGTTTATTATGTTTATGTTTTATGATTAAGAACCATGCCATGTTAAATGTTTATTATGTTCATGTTTTATTATTAAGAACCATGTTTATTATGTTCATGTTTTATGATTAAGAAGCATGCCATATTAAATATTCATTATGTTTATGTTTTATGATTAAGAACCATGACATGTCGAATGTTTATTATGTTTATGTTTTATGATAAGAATCATGCCATGTTAAATGTTTCATACGCTTACGTTTTATGTTAAGAATCATGTAATGTTAAATGTTCCTATGCTTATATTTTATGTGACGTATGGTTTTAGTGAGTAGGGAAGGGTCTTACTAAGCCTATGTGCTTATAGTTTTATTGTCTTATACCGCAGATCAAGCAAGAGGATATTAAGGGAAGCAGCAGGAGTGGCAAAAGTATGTGTGTGGTAGTGACATGGCCAGGAAAAAGATTCTCATAATTATACTTTATCTCATGGCTTTTGTTTGGCACTGTCTTCTTAAGTTTCATGCTATACTTATGATAGTTACGTCTGAAGAATAACCTACTACCTATGTTGCTTATGGCTGCTTTATGTGATTTTTATATCATGATGTTATGGATGATGTTAACATGCTAAGTTACCATGTCGCTATGCTTAGGAATGATAAGTATAAGGCATGTCTACCCGATGCAAGTGTTAGGTGCATGTATGTATAAAGGTTTTAATTATTCCGCTGCATTATGATGTTCATGTGCCTATATGTATGTTAGCGTAATGCCGTCTCTCGCCTCACCGTAAGGTGTGGAAAGAAAAAAAAAAGACGGGCGTTACAGGTAGGTATCAGAGCAGTTTGCCATCTCACTACACACACATCAAGCCTTCTTCCTGCCGCTTCCAAGTAAGTACCTCTATGCATACCTTATGTTCTTTTATGATGTTCTTTTATGATTCTAGAATATGCAAGAATGAATAATACCTTATGATAGAAAGTACTTCTAGGATATGTAATATGAACGATACTTTACCTTATTTTTATGAAACTAAATACTTTAGAATTTGATATGTGGGTAGGAATAACAATCACATATATTAGCCATACTTGTCTTTCTATGAAGAAAAACATGGCTAGAAGACAGAGTAACAGACTTAATGAGACAACTCCATCGCCTGACCTGATGCAGTTAGTGACCCAACTTCAACGTCAAGTTACCAAGCAGCAGCAAACCATTAATACCTTGATGAATCAGCAAGAAAATTCTAACACTCCACCTGTGAACTAGACTGCTATAACTGTCGTGCCCACGGTTACGCAAACCCCTCCGACAGGCCCGACCACTGTAGCACGACAAGAGACTTATCTGATTCAGGTTGAGGCTGAAACCGGAAAATTTCTCGGGTGCTGGCGAACCATGGGACGCCCAGGCGTGGTTCAAGACAGTGGAAAGTACACTGGAGCTGCTGGACTGGCCTGAGCATGAGAAGATCAAGTGTGCATCATTCTGCCTTTCTGGGGATGCCAGAATGTGGTGGGAAAGGGTCAAGGCCAAGAGACAGGTGAACCAGATGACGTGGTCAGATTTCGAATCAGAGTTCTTTGAAGAATTCTTCAATATGCGTGTCACAAACAAACACTACGACGAGTTCACTGAATTCCGACACGGCAACCTCTCAGTCAATGAAGCCGTGAAGAAATTTAACCGACTGGCTCGTCTATGTCCTGAGCTGGTCCGCACTGAGAAAGAGAGGGTCCGACTTATGCTGAAGATGTTGCGACCCGAAATAGCCCTGAACGTGGCCGGCGGAGTTAACAAACCGCAGACCGCCGAGGAGCTATTTAGTAGTTCTCTACTCACTGGGCACTATCTGAACAATATCAATCAGTAAAGGAAGACGCTAAATGAAAGTAAGGATCAAGTTCACTCTGGGATTCTCGATTCTTCCTTTCATTATCCTTGATGTTCTTTCCTTTAATGATCGCTCAAGAGGTCAAAAAACCCAGAGCACCCACGCTAATTGGAAGGGAGACCAAAGTGGTAAGCGAAAGCCATGGAACAACCCCCAAGGAGGCCCAGCAAATAAATAGCCCAAGCCTTCCCCATGCGCGACATGCGGAAATGGTCACCCTGGGGAATGCCGCAAAGGTACGAACTGGTGTTTCATCTGTGGAGTGGAAGGGCATATGGCAGCTTACTGCCCTACCAAGAACCAGGCTCCTCCCCAACAACTCGTTCAGTACCAGGGTGCACCAGCGCAATTACACTATATGCAATCTGAGCTAGAAGGTACCACGATGTTGGAGGCCCCACCAGCTATAACAAATACCAGGGTTTTCTCTGTCACCAAGGAGGACGCTGCGGATGCTTCTACGGTTGTCACAGGTCAGATACTTATTTCGAGTCAGTACGCTACTGCATTATTTGATACTGGGGCAACGCACTCGTTCGTTTCTGTGCCATACACTAAGAAGATAGATATGTCACCACAAGTTTTAGACTGTCTGTTCTTAACGACCCTGCCTTCGGGAGAAATAATGACATCCACTCACATGCTACGTGCGGTGCCAGTCGAAATCGCAGAAAGAGAACTCTAATGCGATCTGATAGTACTCGACATGCAGGATTATGATGTTATAATGGGAATGGATTTTCTGAGCAAATACGGTGCTTCTATCGAGTGCCGTAAGCGAAAGGTGATCCTTCGACCCGAGGCAGATTCTATGTTTGAATTTATCGGGGAGACAAGGAAAAGAACCGGGAAATTCTTATCGACTCTCAAAGCACAGAAGATGTTAGACAAGGGATATACTGGATTTCTAGCACATGTGGTTGACGCAAGTCAAATAATGGACCAGAGGCTGGAAGAAGTCAGGGTTGTATGCGATTACCCAGAGGTGTTCCCGGACGAATTACCAGGATTAGCTCCTGATAGAGAAGTGGAATTCGAGATTGAATTGGTTCCTGGTACTAACCTGATCTCCAAGGCACCTTACCGTATGGCGCCGGCTGAATTAAAGGAGCTTCAAGAACAACTACAGGAGTTACTTGATAAGGGATTTATTCGCCCTAGTCATTCTCCATGGGGAGCTCCGGTACTGTTTGTGAAGAAGAAAGACGGATCTATGCGAATGTGCATAGATTATCGAGCACTGAACAATGTGATGATCAAGAACAGATATTCCCTTCCGAGGATAGATGACCTGTTTGACCAACTGAAGGGAGCCACCGTTTTCTCGAAAATCGATCTAAGGTCTGGTTATCATCAAGTTAGAGTAAAACAGGATGATATCCCGAAGACGGCTTTCCGAACAAGCTACGGGCATTTTGAATTCGTGGTTATGCCCTATGGCGTGACAAATGCTCCTGCTATGTTTATGGACCTTATGAATCGGGTATTCTCGTCTTTCCTCGACAAATTTATGATCGTCTTCATTGACGATATCCTTATTTATTCGAGAACCCAAGAAGAGCACGCCGAGTATCTGAAGATGGCATTACAGATTCGTCGGGAAAAGCAATTGTACGCAAAGTTCTCCAAATGTGAGTTCTGGCTCGACCAAGTAGGCTTTTTGGGCCATATTATTTCTAAAGACGGGGTTATGGTAGACCCAACAATGATTGAAGCTGTGAATAACTGGAGTCGGCCAAAGAGCGCCAGCGAAATCAGAAGTTTTCTCGGGCTGGCGGGCTATTATCGAAAATTTATGGAAGACTTCGCGAGAATTGCAGCCTCTCTGACGGCTCTCACCCGGAAAGATAAAAAGTACGAATGGATGGAAAACTGCGAAAGGAGTTTCTTGGAGCTAAAATGGAGACTTACAAGTGCTCCAATTCTTACCCTTTCGGAAGGTAACCAGAGCTTCGATATGTATAACGACGCCTCCAAACTAGGACTTGGAGTTGTACTTATGCAGAGTGGTAAAGTCATTGCCTACGCCTCTAGGCAACTCAAAGAACATGAACAGAACTACTCCACTCACGATCTAGAACTGGCCGCTGTGGTCTTCGCTCTTAAGATATGGAGTCATTATCTATATGGATCACAGTGTAGGATTTATATAGACCATCAGATTCTGCGATACTTCTTCACCCAGAAAGACCTAAATATGAGACAACGCCGATGGCTTGAGTTAGTGAAGGACTATGACTGTGAGATCTTCTACCATCCATGGAAGGCAAACAAAGTGGCCGATGCACTCAGCCGGAAGTCCAGTGCCACCTTGATGGCCATATCTACATTACCCCGGCCACTCGAAAGAGAAATTATGATTTTTGGAATCGAGGTCCTCTCCGGACGGCTTTCTACCATGACAATATCACTGACGCTGTTCGAAGACATATTGGAAAAACAAAATGGTGATTCGAGCCTTCAGAGAATCAAGCAGGAGATCCTAGAGGGAAAGGGCGATGGTTTTCGTGTCGCCGACGAGGGAGTACTATACCTTAGGGATCGTCTATGTATCCCTAATGTTCCGGAGCTGCGGAGAGAAATTTTAGCAGAAGCTCACGGAACCCCTTATTCGATGCATCCGAGATCCACCAAGATGTATCAAGACCTGAAGGAGAAATTCTGGTGGTCCGGTATGAAGAGAGATGTGGCTCAGCATGTTAGTACTTGCCTGACCTGCCAATGAGTGAAAGTCGAACACCAGCGACTCGGAGGAGTTCTGCAGCCACTTCCAATTCCGGAATGGAAATGGGAAGATATCTCTATGGATTTCATTTCAGGACTCCCAGGACCACAAATGGATATGATGCAATATGGGTAATTGTGGACAGGTTGACGAAGTCTGCTCACATTCTAGCAATCAAGATGACTTATTTGATTGAGCAACTAGCTCAATTATATGCTAAGGAGATAATTAGACTTCATGGAGTTCCCAAGACCATCATCTCAGATAGGGATGGTCTCTTCACTTCCCATTTTTGAGAGTGTGTTCAGAAGTCTCTCGGCACTAAACTACGATTCAGCACTGCCTTTCACCCGCAGACTGACGGTCAAACTGAACGAGTGAATCAAGTACTGGAGGACATGTTGCGGGCTTGTGCCCTAGATTTCAAAGGGAGTTGGTGCCGATATCTATGTTTAGCGGAATTCGTTTACAATAATAGCTACCAAGCTACAATCGGAATGACACCTTATGAAACCTTGTACGGGAGGAGATGTAGGTCTCCAATCAGTTGGTACGAAAGTGGTGAAAAGAAGGAGATGGGGCTCAAGACGGATCTCATCGACGACACCACCCGAGCTATACAGAACATTCGACAACGGATAGAAGCTGCTCAGAGCCGGCAGAAGAGTTATGCAGACGTCCGGCGTAGGCCACTAGAATTCGATATTAGGGATCTGGTATTTCTCAAAATGGCTCCTATGAAAGGGGTAACGAGATTTGGAAGAAAGGGAAGCTAAGTCCGCGTTATGTGGGACCGTACCGGATCCTGAGAAGAGTCGGCAGGGTAGCATATGAGCTAGAGCTGTGATAAGTATCATTTTGTTGATTATTTTAGTTGCCAAAATCCATGTTTGACCTATGTTTTTCTTGCTTAATTGTGAATTTACCCTAGGTTTTAGGGCTTCCTCTTATTTTGGACTTAATTGCAAATTTGCACATATTTGGATTATTTGGCCACTAAATTTTTTATCTATTTTTGTAGGCATGAAAGGTTCATGGACCTAGGGCATACTGGGTCAAACTTGAGTCGGAAGTGGACCTGGATCGAGTTAGCAAGCTTCGGATTAATCTGGGCCGTCCGATTCAAAAGCGGCTAGATCTGAGCCATCCGAGACCATCTGAAGCAATCCGAGCTAGGGTTAGGGTTGATCAAGTATTTGGATCAAGATCTGAAGGTTTTAGCAAAATCAGAGATCATTTGACCGTTGGATCAAGATCGGAGGGCTCTAGATCGTCCATTCAAAGATTAGGTTGATCTGGACCATCCGTTGCAAATCTGGAGGATCCGAGCTACCACGAGGCAGATCCTGACCCTTGATCAACATCTGGAATGTTTGGGCCAGATCAGAGCAAAATCAGTCGTTGGATTTTCTCCAAACAATCTGGGCCGCCCATTCTTATGTATTTAATCAAACTTCACCGCAGCTCTTCAGCTCGTCGCGTCTTCGCTGCAACAGTAGTCTTCTTCGTTTTCTTCGTTTTTGCTTCAATTTTTCTCCAATTCGAGGCGCGACCACCTCAATCTCGACCTTGGATCATCATCTGGATCATTGGAGATAGCTTCGGTGGAGAATCCAGCTCAAGTTTCATCCGGACAAAGTTTGTTTGAGGGTTTCGGCATTCTTTGTGGTCCGAGCACTTGAATCTCAGCCACAATCCACTTCCGATCATCTGAGCCACTTGTAGGGGTTCTCAGGTGAGCTCAGATGATCCTCGAATCATTATCGCAATCCGTCTAACTGAGATCGAAGGGATTCGGATTGGTTTTTCCCAGCTGATGCAGTTTGAGCAGAGTTGATCAATCTAAGCTGCTTTCCACTGATTTGCTGAGCTTAGGGGTTCGAGGCCAGCCCTTGCGTGACGAACAAGGAGATTTTGAGCTCGGGAAGGATTGAGGAGTAGTTTAGATAGTAAATTTTTGTTAATTTGCTGGAATTTTTATTACTGCATTTGTTTCGTTTCTGTTTTGGTATCAGAATACTTTGTTTCGTTTTCTGATTATTTTAGCTTAACTAGGTTTTGTTTCCTCAAGTTAAGTAGCTTAGGAGTTTGTTTAGTGGACAATTAGAATTAAATTCAATTAGTTTTACACCTAAATTCTTACGTGCCATTTTTGTTGCTTGCGTATCATTCTTGCGTGCCAGATTTAATCTCTGCAGGTTTAAAGCTGTAGCTTCCCAGTTTTGTGCCAAGTAAACATTAGTTTCCTTCATGTTTGTCTGAACATAGATTAGAGATTCAAATTCAGCTTGCATCTACTTGTTTCAGCTTGCGTATTCTGCACCTTTCATTTCTGCAAATTATGCAAATTCTTCACCTTTCATATCTTCATCTTTATTTCCCGCACAAGCAGCGTTTCAGATTCAGCTTGTGTATCCACAGCATTTCTGCATGTTTAGTTGTAGTTTCTGATTTCAAGTGTCAAGTATACATTAGTGCTTTTCAATTCTACCAAAACATTAGAAAAGTTCCCCTGAATTCGGATGGTTCTGATTTGTTTCTGCAATGTGATCGACTTTGAATTTCTGCATTTCTCAGCTTACTATATCTGCTAGTTAACTCCAATTCTACAATTCACAGTTCACGACTCTGAAGTTGTATCAGTTTAGCTTCACCTTAGACTTTTATTGCAACTGAAATCAATTGTCTTGTTATATTTTGTATCAAATTCATGCTGCAATTTATTTCTGCATTTAGTTGTTTGAATCCCTGCATTTCTGAAATTCTGCAGCTTGGTGTGTGTCAAATTGCGGCAACGTTTCTGAATTATCAGCCCACTTTCTAATTTCAATTAGAATTATTTGGATTTCTTTTCAAGCATGGGTTTATGCACTTGATCTCAACTGATCTTGTGAGACTCTGAATTAAACTTGTACCTCCTTTTATCAGTCTTCAAGTTTCGGAATTTCTTCATAGAATTCTGCAATTGTTTTCCTTGTTAGCCTAGCCTTCAAGCTGAGTTGATCAGCTACAATTGCTGCAGCTAATTCCAATCTTTGGCACATCCATTGTTCTCGTCTTGGTATCAAGTTTGTTAATTTGCTTGCACTTTGTATCAAGTGAAATCTTGGCATGGATTTGTATTACTGTAGTTTTAGATTTTCTTGCATTTGGTCTGTCTTGAATTTAACTCTGTTGCTTCATTGCTTAGTAATGGTTTTGCCGTGAATCAGATTTGCTCTCCAAATTAGGCTAAGTTGCAATTAAGCTCCAAATTGTTTGAGCTCATTGGCTAAGTTCCATGGTTAAGTTTTTATTTCTTTCATTGAAATTTTCATTCTAATTGAAACCAAACTCATATTTATTCGAAACCCAAATTCACAAACGACACATAAATACAAGCTTGAATCACACAACATCAACTAGTCCCGAGGAAAAATACGACCTGTGGCCCCTTTACTACGTTTTCATATTTTGATTGCAAAAAGGGTTTTCAGCTTTTTAATACATCTAAATTTGAGACCCACATTCGTGACAGACTATTTTGGGTCCGTCAAATTTTTGGCGCCGTTGCCGGGGAAGCAACTAGTTGATTTGTTTGATTTTTGTTTGTGTGCTTATGGACATATCATTTGATTCTATTTTCTTGTGCTTTATCTTATGTATACGGTTGGTGCCATTTTTCTTGTTTGTTTTGTGACAGGACTGCCAGTTCAAACTGTTCTCATCTAATTACCAGCAGCCGTGTCCACAATTTCAGCAGAACCAACCTTTCAATCGGCAACCAAATCAGTTTTTTCAGCCACAATGCCAACAATTTCAGCAAGAATTTCAGCCAAGTCAGAATTTTCAGATTGGGCAGCCACAATTCCAGAATTTTCAGCCCCAATTCCAGCAATTTCAGCCCAACTTTCAGCAACCTTATCAACAAGATCAATCACTTTTTCAAGGAATTCAGCAAGGGTGTCACGATAATTTGAATTTTCAGCAACCACCCTTCCATCAAGTTCAACAAAACCCAAATTTTCAGCATATTAACCAAGATTTCCAGCAGCCTTTTGTATGTTTTCAGCAAGGAAATAATCAATTTCAGCCTCAACCTCAGCCATGGCAGCAAGAATTTTAACCCATACAGAATTTTCAACAATCTTTTCAACATTCACAGCCATATGATCAAAATTTTCAATTTCAAAACCAGAATTTTCTGTCCCAACCATTTCAGAGTTTTCAATTCCAGCATCAGAATTTTCAGCAATCAATCCAAACTTCCAACCAACAATTTTAGCCCTATGATCAGAGTTTCTAGAATCAAAATTTTCAGCCACCTCCACCAAGTTGTGAGCTAAGTTTTCAGCAGTTAAATCAGTCCATTCATCCATTTGAGCAGCCCCAACAGTTTCCATTTCAGAATGCACAGCCTCCTCTTGGTCTTCAGCAGCCTTATGTTACATTTCAAGACCAACAGGAGTTCCACACCAATCAAGGAGGCTTTGAAAATCCTGATGAGAGTGAGGCTCAACAACAATTGATGGAGATGTTGCAACAAGTCCTACAACAACAACAAAATTTTCAACAACAACAACAACAACAACAACAGCAAATTTTTCAACTTCAACAACAACGCCTTGCAAAATTGGTTGATCAATTCAATTAGATAAAAGCCCAAGGATTAGAACAATTATCTTCTCAAGCTACTCTTAATTCTGAGGGGTATGATGGTGATCTAATGTAACGCCCGACCTTATATCTACCCTTAAGGCGGGGTTACGGGTCCATACATTCATATCATATTGTCATGTTAAGCATGTATAACCAGTAGAAAACAATTATAATACAAGAAGTGTAGTAAGCAGGCTTATTAAAGACTAATTTACCAAGCAAGGTTTTTCTTTCATATCATCCATGCAATTACAACATAATAGAGAGAGATCATTTAACTTCATAATTTACTGATCTGAACATGGTTTGCACAAGATAGAACATAGGAATATAGCAAGAGTTATCTAGTCTTAGACACATGCAAGAGAAGCATTCATAAGCAACAGGAAATAGTAAATATCTAGCATTTTACTTAGCATGCATACTACAAGAATTAGACATTAATGATAGTGTTATCTAACATGACATAGGTTCCATATCTCTAACTTAATCAACAGTAGAGTAGTCTAATCATCACACATTCAGAGTATAGTAATACAATCTCAATCTTTTATTGGAAGCAGTTTAGATTCTAGACAAAAATAAGGTAGATAAGAATCTTTCGTCCTTTCCCGAGCCATCACCACACACATCCTCTAGCTTTCCCTCTGCCTCTTCCTTTAGTTCAAGTATTTCTTACCGCTATCTGCAGCATAAGAAAAACAACATGAACTAGTAAGCAAAACATGCTTAGTAAGAATCCGGGCCTACTCGCAAAACCATATCGATACATCATATCATGTACTCAGTAATCAAGATAGAACAAGATTATAAGCATTATAAGCATCTCATCAAGCATCATAAACATCTCATCAGGCATCATAAACATCTCATCAAGCATCATAAACATCACATCAGATATCTCTAAGTACTTTACAGAACAAGATTATCACATGATGAGAAAATGTTTTTCAAAAGGTTCCATAAAGGTAAGTACTTAAAAATATCATATCATCATCTAGGGCCCAGTTGTAGTACCACATCAAGCGCGTTCCCTAATAAATTGGGGTAGCGAGCCACCAATCTAATTAGGGCAGGACCCTTCCGTCCTACCAATGCCATGACCTTCAGTTAACATGCACATTGGATTTGTTTAATGACCCCCTTCCGAGTCGGGTACACAACTTTCAAAGTAAAGTAATTTATCATGCAATTACTCATATATGTATATGCCTAAAGGTACTCCAAATCACATCTTAAAGGGACATACCACTCATCAAGGGTGCTCTTGATCCCCTAGGGACACACCACACATTCGGGTGCTCTTGATCCCAGTTTCAATAGAGTATCCCTTTTTAAGCATATTATCAAACACATCATATTCATGTCATAAGAGTGCCTCATGGGCTATAAGGCATGCTTTTATACGTAACAAGATAGGTCACATAATTTATACACACTTCATATAAGTGGTAGCATGCTTCATGATTTTACTAAGTGCTTCCCAACCCTAGGACTAGGGTTGGCCGAAAGTCACAAGTAAAGAAGTTTGGTTTTTCCAATCAAGCATTCATTCAAGCATTCTTACAAACACCTCACCTATACTATTAAGCATGGATATATCATAAGGAAAATCATACAACCTTGAACCCTAATTCCCCTAGGGTTGGCCGAAACCTTGTAGGGTAGGGTAGGCTAGGTTTTTGACATCCAATCTTCACACAACATTTACACAAATATTTTATCTACCATACTAATCATGGGAACGTAATAGGATAGCAAGCAACTCAAAAGCCCTAATCTATTCCTCTTTGGCCGAAAGTTGTAAGGGGCTAACCCTACTTTTTCCTTATCACAACATGATGGAAAATAATATATATTTATACCCTAAGTTTCTAGGGATCTCCTCATGCAATAAGAAGTAACCAAGACCCATGAATGGGTGGTGGCCGAAAGTCTTATAAGGGAGGAACTCCCATTTTTCAAAACAAGAACACAAGGAAAACATGCATAAACCATTATACTGCAGGCGAGAGGATACTTACATCCTAGCGCTGGAATTTCACCTTCTCTTAAACCGTAGGGTACCCTACACTTGAAGGGTACGTGACAATCCTTTTCTTCCAAATTTCCTCTAGGGTTCCTTGGACTTGGTAGAGGACAATGGCACTTGGACTTCCCTTCTTGCAATTGCCCTAGGGTTAGAACCCTAGGAAGCACTTTTCGAAAATGGAAAAGAGAAGAGGATGAAGAAGATTTCGGTGGGGAGAAGTGAGAAAGAAGAAGAGGAAGTTACTCTAACTTCTCATTCCCCTATTTATACTTTTCTCATGAAAAGACATGTCTCTTCACTTCCCTAGCTTTTAACAAGCATGTTCCTTATTCCTTCTACATGAAATATTGCTTGGTTCATTGGTTATGACATGGTGAGTGCAACTAGGAGGTTCAAGGTTCAATCCTTGCTTCCTCCTTTTTATCACATTTTGCACTAATCCATATCAAGCCCATTAAACCAAGCCCATCATGAAATTTCATACTATTAATAATATTTCATGGATTCATAATATTTCATAATATCCCATAAATATTATTTCATAATATTTTTAATATTTCATATTCATGAATCCATAATATTTCATGATAATATTTCATGAATTCCATAATATTTCATATTCATGATTCCATAATATATCATGAATTTCATGATATTTCATAACATTCTATATGGGAAAATTTTAGGGCGTTACAATCCTACACATCTTATAAAAAGTTCGTCCCGAACTTTAAACAATTCCCAGGTACTCAAATTGTAAAAATTGGAGTGTTACATCTAACCTTGGGAAATGAAGAGATTGTATCAAGTTTAAACACTCCAGAGGCCGAATTTCCTGAAAAATTTTCAGCATCCTATTTTCCAATTCAAAATAGCCCCGGAGTTGAGTTTATATCAGTTCAAGGTGACCCTAGTGCATGGCCAAGTCCTTCTTCAAGTGATCTTGCAAATTTGGTGGAAGAAGAAGATGAAAACATCAAAAATAGGGCACCTACAGCATGCATTCCTCCAGAGATTCCTATTGAAAATTCATTTCCAAATTTTTTAGCTCAAGAAGAAGATTCTGAAGCATTACAGGACCCTTCTCGATTTTCATTTTGTGATGATAGTTTTATTGATGGTCCTAATTTTTCTGATATTGTTATTGCAGATATTATAGAAGAAGCATGCATAGGAGATGATTCTACAGGTGTAGGGGATTGCACTAAGCCCCAGGGACCACCACAATTGACTGGTACATTAGAAGATTTAGAAGATGAACCAGAAAGTGTAGGGACTTGCATGGTGGAAGCAAGAACCCAAGGATAACCTGCTTTAGTTGAGTGTCCACCAGAACTTGAGCCTGAAGTGGAGCATATACTTGACCACCAGGAGGCCACAGTTACATCTACTCTTGTAGAACCTCCAGGTATTTTTCAACATGATCAGGTAAATACTCCTCCTAATTTTTCTGAAAATTACATAGAGGTACCTCAAACTGATTTTATTGTTTGTGATATACTTAGGGATGCAGCTCTTGTAGAATTTGATTGTGAAAACATCCCTAGAGGTACCTAGTGTAAAATTTGCTGAAAATGAAGCATGTTGTGTTACATCAGATGAAAATGCTGAATGTGAAAAATTTTTAGAAGTGCCTAGTGTTGTTGATTGTTGTGATGAGTCTTTTGATATATCTTATGTTGCAAATTTTATAGAAAATAATTGTGAAAAATTTATTGAGGCACCAAGAATTGATTTAATTGGATGTGATGCAGTTTTGGATACATTTCATCCAGAGACTGAATTTATATCATTTCTTTCTGACCCTGAATGCTTGAGAGAGGTATTACATTGTTTTGCAGGGTCTAGAAGACTTCTGGAGTGGGTGCTCCATCTGAACAGACTCCAGCCTCCTGGAAAATCTTTCAAAAGGCATCAAGAAGGAGGAGTTGATTTTACTCTAATTCATAGCACTCCATTCCTTACATGGATCTTGAACCTGAATCGCCTGCGGCCACCGGAGTAATTTTTTGTAAAGTTCAAGTGTGGGGGAGTCCTAATTCTCTTAGCCACCCTTGTTCCTCAACTACCACGATGGAGGCTACTTCTGGATCGACTCCGTCCACCAGAAATAAAGGGGAGATTGTTTTTTCTTATATTTTCTTTTATTGCATGTTTCATTTTTATGCCTTCTAGAATTTTCCTTTAAATTGAGTCTTTGCTAATAAATGCATGAGTAGAGTAGAATGCATAGGAGTCATTGTAAATACCTTGTTATTTCTTTTCGCACTTTTTCTTGCATGACTAGGAATAAATGTATCCCTCTAGGTTATCCCATAGCATTTTAGAGTCTTTCGGGGAATAAATTAAATTTGATTGTCAAAACTTAGGGTTTGAGCTAATGGATGAATTCTGGGATGCTTGAGTACGACTTGGTTTTAGATTCTTAATTGAGGACTTCAGATGAATTATTTTTGCCTAGTGAGAATTAGCCTTATATTTGTGACACACATATATTATTGTACTCTAGAACTTGCTTAGGTTCTTTCAAAACCATATTTCAATGATTGGATTACATCTATAGAGACTAATCAATTTATTTATCCTTCCATGTCAATTTTGGCACTAATCATGTCTACTTTATTTGTCTTTCCTTATTCCTACTCTTAAGCCCATTTTTCTTTGGACTTGTTTGTTTGAAATGTTTCTTAATGCTACTTTGCCCGAGATGGACAAAGAATTAAGTGTGGGGGAGTGATTAGTGATTTGGAATCAATTTTTATCAAGGATGCATTTCATTTCAAAGAGAATTTTTTTTTTTTGTGAAATTGAAGCCAAATGGTGCCAAGTGGAATTGGAGATCTAGCTTCCTTATCATATTTTGAAGATTTAAGTGTGCCGAAATCAAGTGAAGCATTTAGGAAGAAAAAAATTCTACGTGAAGAAGGAATATGGCACGCAAATGGCACAAAATTCTTTGCCAAAATGGAGAAAAATATGTGAAGCATGTCTTGGTTAAAATTGCTTGGATTGAAGCTGTTCTTTGCTATAGAAATCAGGACACATTATGCTAGAAGCTGAAGTGTAGCTGTATAAATCAGGGAGTCTGAGCAAGGTCTGAACAAAGGCTGAAAAGATGCTGAAAGGAGTGCTGAATCTGAGCTTGCAATGCTGAATCTGAGTTTGCTGAGTGCTGATTTGGAGTCGCTGGGCTGACCGGAGGTGGAACTGAATTAGGGTGCAACAAAACCACTTGCCTTAGCTGCACATCAGTTGGTTTCCACTGCTGCAAGGATTTAGCTACTTAATTCTGAGAAGAAGGTCTCCTGCATATTATTGAATGTGAATTGAGGAGCCGAAATCATATCAAAGGCAGATTCAAGAAGAGCTAGCTGAATTGAGGAGCCGAAATCATTAAATGGAGGAAGAGCATTTGATAGCTGAGTTTTTGGGGAATCATAGAACATTAAACCTGATCAAATGGAAGCTGAGAAGTTCTGTGAAAAGCTGCCACTGTGGATGCTGAACTTGAAACAGAAGAAAAAAAAATTGATAGAAGTGTGCCAACTAGAGAAGGGTGTGTATCAAAAGGGATGTGCAAGAGTTAGTGAAGGTTATATGTGGAGCATCAAATTTTTGTCTCTAATTGCAATTTGATGTCTCGGGCTCTCTGATATGAATGCTGATCCGAATGAGCTCCATTAGAAGATTGGAGAGCAGAAAAAAAAACAGTTTGAAAAAGAAAGAAAAACAAGGAAACAAGGAAACAATGGGCATCCAATTTAAGTTTTGGGCACCATAAATTAGTGAAGATGTTCTCATCAGAGCCCAAGTTTTGCTCCATTACATTCTGAATTTACTGGAGAGGAAGAGAAAGGAAAAAATCAGAAAAGAGAAGAGGAAAGAAATCAAGGATTGGCACGCAAAATGGAAAATTGGCACAAAGGAATTAATGAGGTTTTTTCATCCAATTTAAGAAGGGCATTGGAAGGACTCACTCCATCACACTTTGGATTTCATTATGTGGACTGAAAGGAGGGCAAAGTGCATCAAGAATATCCTTGAGAAACCAAGTCTTCCACTTTATCAATTTTTTCCATTTTCTTGGCTTTTACTCTAATTCTTACCATTTTCTATGTTTTCACTTGTTTTTGTAGATATTGATCATAATCATGAATAATGGTGGAGATTAGACAATAAGCAAGCCTATGGTAGTGCAAGAAGCATGTGTGTTTGAGTGAGCTCCACTTCCATCATCTACTTAGAACTTAAGGAGAGAGCCACCAAAATTTTCCATGAAAGGCTAGTGAGTTAAATTCATCTCAATGACTCATGAAGGATGAAAAGGCTAAGTTGTTGATTTAAGGACAAGATACTAATCCATAGAGCTTAGATTTTTTAGAATTGATGATCTTAGGTAATTTCTTTTCATTTGCTTCTAATTATGCTTAAGAAAATCTAGGGGATACATACTTAGTAGTTTCGCGAGACGCTCAAGCTTAGTTTCGCGGGATGCATTTAGTTGTTTGAATCCTTGCATTTCTGAAATTCTGCAGCTTGGTGTGTGTCAAATTGTGGCAACGTTTCTGAATTATCAGTCCACTTTCTAATATCAATTAGAATTATTTGGATTTCTTTTCAAGCATGGGTTTATGCATTTGATCTCAACTGATCTTGTGAGACTCTGAATTAAACTTGTACATGCTTTTATCAGTCTTCAAGTTTCGGAATTTCTTCATAGAATTTTGCAATTGTTTTCCTTGTTAGCCTAGCCTTCAAGCTGAGTTGATCAGCTACAATTGCTGCAGCTAATTCCAATCTTTGGCACATCCATTGTTCTCGTCTTGGTATCAAGTTTGTTAATTTGCTTGCACTTTGTATCAAGTGAAATCTTGGCATGGATTTGTATTACTGTAGTTTTAGATTGCTTGCATTTGGTCTGTCTTGAATTTAACTCTGTTGCTTCATTACTTAGTAATGGTTTTGCCGTGAATCAGATTTGCTCTCCAAATTAGGCTAAGTTGCAATTAAGCTCCAAATTGTTTGAGCTCATTGGTTAAGTTCCATGGTTAAGTTTTTATTTCTTTCATTGAATTTTCATTCTAATTGAAACCAAACTCATATTTATTCAAAACCCAAATTCTCAAACAACACATAAATACAAGCTTGAATCACACAACATCAACTAGTCCCGAGGAAAAATACGACCTGTGGCCCCTTTACTACGTTTTCATATTTTGATTGCAAAAAGGGTTTCCAGCATTTTTATACATCTAAATTTGAGATCCACATTCGAGACAGTCTATTTTGGGTCCGTCAAGTTGCCTCAAGAGATGTCGGCTATTCACAACGTGTTCCATGTGTCGATGCTCAAGAAGTGTATTCCAAACACAGATCAAGTGATCGAGCCGCAGACAGTACAAGTTCAGGAGGATCTAAGTTTTGAAAGTCGACCTATCCAGATACTGGATTGGGAAATCAAAATGCTAAGGAACATGAAGGTACCCATAGTCAAGGTCCTATGGAGAAGTCAAAGGTTCGAGGAAGCTACCTGGGAACGCGAAGACGAGATGAGACGCAAGTACCCGGAGCTATTCTAAGTTCGAGGACGAACTTTCACGAGGTATGGGGGATTGTAACGACCCGGAAAATTTTCTCAATATTTTCTTTAAAATATTGATCATGCCTAGATAGATTCTCGAGGAACATAGCGATACTAGTATGAACCTTAGCATGATTATCCATGATTTTTCATATAAATTAAGAAGCTAAGTAATAATGGGCCCTTCTAATACCATGGTCATTAAGGGATCTTAGGTAAAAATTTTATCATGAATGGAAGTGGATTTAAATTAGAAATATTAACATAAACCTTAGTGGGCTCTTATATGGGCCTTAGAAAAAATAATTATAAAAAAAGTGCATGCACCAAGGATTAAACGTTGGACCTAGAGTATGACCATGCATGTACTAACCAATTCACCTAGCAAGGGAGTGCTAGTAGAGAATGAAGAGGATTTTGGTTAAGGCTTAAGGAAGTGAAGAGTCATCAAGAGAAGAGGCACCATGCCCCTTCACTTGCCCCCCTTCATGTAGTATAAAAGAGAGAGGAAGGGAAGAGACAACTTAGCACTTAAGTCATTGTTCTCTTCTTCCACCAAAACTCCTTCTCTCCCTCTCCTTCCTCCTTCTAGCCGAAAACCCACCAAGGGGTTTCCGCTTGAAGAAGCTTCACAAGAAGATTTATTCTTCAATATCCAAGGGCTTCCTACAAGACTACAAGGACTAGGGGTGGTCTAAGGTCAAGGGGGTTCTCTTTTGCTTCTCTATTCGAGGTTAAAAACAAGATAAACCAAGGTAAGACTCCCTCACCTGTGGTATAATGGTTCTTCTTTGATGTTTATCATGATATGAAGTTTTGTTGGGTTCCATGTTGGGAAAACCATGAACTTGACACCTATAACTTTTGGCCAAGGTAGGGTTTTTGATTTAGGATCATGTTAAAACCCCATATATATTTCCTAATGCTTCCTTAAGATGAATAAAGAGGGTATGGTGAGTGGTGGAATTTTTGAAGCACCAAAAGCCCTTGGGAACTTTCGGCTACCACCATGGGTTCATGGTTAAGACTAGATTTAACTCTCCAAGTATGTTTCTTATGTTTCCTTAATATGCAAAGGATGTTAATGGTAAATGGTATAAATTTTACATACCTTGTGCCCCTTGCAAGTTTCGGCCAAGATGTAATATAGGGCCAAGAGTTAGGGTTAACTCCAATTATGGGTTCTAATGGCTCCTATGGTATTGTTTATATGGTATTAGATGTTAATTGGGGGTTTTATGAAACTCCCCATGTGCTTGTGGCCTTATAGGGTTTCGGACAAGACCAAGATGGAGGGCTAGGAGTTAGGGTTAACTTCAATCAAGGGTTCTAATGGCTTTCTATGGTAGTGTATGTATTGTATGTGAATGGGTTCAAGGATGTTGTATGGTTTTTGATAATGTCCAAACCTTAAGTTTATATGTTATGCATTATGACCCTGTGTGTTATGTTATGTATTATGTTCTAGTAGGATTTATTTATGAATGTCTTCCATCATATATTATGAACACATGTGTCATGAGGTAGGAAGAAGTATGCATGCGTTAGGATAAACACTTTGGACATATGTATAAGATAGTTATGTAAACTTATTCATGTTTATGTTGAATGTTATGAACTTAGTTAGTAAGTATCATGTTCATACAAATCTTACCCATGCATGTTTTATGATAGATACCATGATCGTGTATGAGATGTAATATGTACCATGTATGTAATGCATGCTTACCTGAGGTACCGTGATCATGCAAGCTTTATGAACTAAGATGATGTTTATACCTTGGGACATAATTATGTATGTATGTCATGTCTTATGAATGAAAATGAGAAATGAAGATAAGGTTCATGCCTTCGAGGCATAATGATGATATGCAATGAAAATGATGAATGAAGATAATGTTCATGCCTTTGAGGCATAAGGATGATGTTATGCATTAAGTATGAATGATGAAATGTTAAGTATGCTTATACCATGTCCATGTTATAAGATCCTGTTTATGTCTTAAATTATGCCATGTATGTTCTATGAATGATGAAGCATGTGAAACTATTTTACTTTATGAATGGGCTTGTACCGGACCTAAGTAAGGTCCACGGTTTTGGACTACCGATGAAACTGTCCATGGTTCTGGACTACTGAAGAAGCTGTCCACGGTTCTGGACTACCGATGAAGTTGTCCTTACCCTAGTAGGTCGAGATTAGGTACCTCATATTTACTTCGGGATGCGCGCATATGATGTATGTATTGTAGGACCAGTGCCGTCGATAGAGGGGGGTGAATATCGACCGTGGAAGCCTTTCGGAAATCTTCGTAAAGTTTTCGTTCTAGACTTAGGATATTAGTAGCGCAACGGAAAAAAAAACAGAAAAATAAATGCACAACAGAAGGACATGCGGATTTTTACTTGGTACCTGACCCCCCAGGGTCAGTACATCCAAGGCCTATGCATGGGAACGCCCGTCCACTATTGGTCTCCTTTTCGGACTTTCCGGAGGCGGAGAAACCCGACTTACAGTGCAGTATTACAAGCAATAATATAGAAATTTAAATACAGTAATTAAAAAGCAAACCAACGAGACAAAGTTTGAAGCTCGGCCGATCTGGACCTCCGAAGTGCCGCGCACCTCCTCCTAGAGCCTCCCGGTCGTAGAGCCTCGTTTCTAGCGCGTTGCAGTTGGTCAGAAAGCTTGGAATGGTTCTTCGAAGTCGTATGTGAAGCTGAGGGGTCGAGGCCCCTTATAAAGGCCTCCTGGGGGCGCCCCGAACGCTGGGGGCGCCCCGGAAGACTCGGTCAACTCTTATCCTTGCGCCTACTTCGTTGCAGGTGATAAGACCTTTGACCAGGGTGCCCCGGATGCTCCGGGCGCCCCCGTGAGTGCTTATCCTGTGTTCTGACTTCGAAACAGCAAAACAGCTACGAATCCGGGCGCCCCGAACGCTCCGGGCACCCCGGTTGACACCTATTTTGCCTGCTTCAACATAACACTGCTTTTGTGCTTTACTGGGGGCGCCCTGGTTGCCTGGGGGCGCCCCCAACACTGGGGGCGCCCTGGTTAGGGCCTTCAGCAGGCTGCTCCATCTTCCAATCTTGGTACCTGCAAGATATACAACCACAAAGTATAGATACATATAATAGTGGTCTTAAGGACTTGGTTCTGACGTCGGATCTCCATGAAACCCTTGGTCAAACCGGCACGAGTTCCTATCCCCGAGAACTCGCCCTTCACCTACTCCTTTCAGGAGACGGTTGCCACCCAGCCCTTCGGGTGGACTTTTGCTTAACTTCCGATTCTTCCTGACCTTGAGACGCCCAAACCCTGACCCGTCTCTACTCCTGTCCTTAGTCATCGCTCAGCTAAGTTGCTTAGTCGTTCGGACCAAGTCTTTATTCCCTAGCAGTCCTTCGCCAGGTGCCTAGCAGCCCTTCGCTAGGTCTTTGTTACCAAGCGGTCCTTCGCCTGGTGCCTAGCAATCCTTCGCTAGGTCTTCTATGCCTAGCAGCCCTTCGCTAGGTGCCTAGCAGCCCTTTGCTAGGTCTTCTATGCCTAGTAGTCCTTCACTAGGTGCCTAGTAGCCCTTCGCTAGGTCTTAGGGTTACGATACCTAGCAGCCCTTCGCTAGGTGCCTAGCAGTCCTTCGCTAGGTCTTGAGGTTTCGATACCTAGCAACCCTTCGCTAGGTGCCCAGCAGCCCTTCGCTGGGACTTAGGGTTTCGATGCCTAGTTTAACTAGGACTTTTCTTCAGCTTTGGTTACTTCATTTTTGCTCCCCTTTGTCTATTCATTGTATCACTGACTTAAGTGTATTGTCAAACATTAAAACACCTAAAGAGGAATATCATTGATGCATCTTGCACCAACAATCTCCCCCTTTTTGATGTTTGACAATAACTTAAGTTAGATTGGTTTAAGGGCTAACTTACTGTCCTTGGGGTAAAAAAGAAAAAAAATGATATAGGTTTTGAAACTACATTTTTGATCTTCGGGAAAAAATTTTTTCTAACTTAAGCACACATCTCTCCCCCTTTGTCATACATCAAAAATAAAATACTTGCACCAACATTAAAAACCTTTGGTTCTTCTTGAAAATACTTAGTGCAAAATTTTTGAAAGCATTGTATTTTGAATAATATATTGCAAAAATTATGTAATTTTTGAAAAATATAAGTACCTTTGAAAATATATTGAAATTAAGTACTTTTGGAAAATGCATAACTTTTGAAAGAATGTTATTTTAGAAAATATAAATGTTATGCCTATTTTGTAAGTACTAACTGTGTTTCTAAAATAAGTGTTTTATGAAACATAATATTTTTCAAGGTCAAGTAATAGAATTTTTAAAAAAATGATAGTACTTTTGAAAGAATATTTGGCTTTGAAAGACATAAGTACTTTTGAAAACATAATATTTGACTTCACTTGGTTAATTTTCCAGTCTGACACTATCCTGGGAACCCTTGTTGACTACAAAGACATTTTCCTAAGTGTCCTGAAAGTTTTCCAACCCAAGTAAATATTATAAAAAATTTCATAAGTCACAGAATAATAGGATGTAAATTAATTTTGAAAAATGTAAAGATTTTAAAGTGATAATACTTGATTTGGTTTATCTTCCAGTCTGACACAATCATAGGAAACCTTGTTGACTACAAGGACATTTTCCTAAGTGTCCTGGAAGATTTTCCAAACTAAAAAAAAACCAAATGAATTTTTGAAAATAATAGTATAATTTTTTTTTGAAAATTGATACTATTTTGAAAGAATACTTATATTTTCAACAGGATTTGAAAATACCGCTCATGAAAACATTTGAAATATTCAATAATTCTTTTAATTTGATCTCCCCCTAAACTTGTCCTAGTCCTGGGAAGCTTGTTGACCACAAGTACTCTTCCTCTATGTCTTAAGGGTTGATTCAAATTAAGGAAATTATTTAATAATTTCAGAACAATTAATTAAACAAAATTGTTTCAGAAGTTTGATTTATACTCCCCCTAAAGTTGACACATCCTAGGAGTCCTTGTAGATTATGAAGTGGACCTTCCTCTGTGTCTTTAGGGTTTATCAAAATCAAACAAGACTAATAAATTTTAAAACATAAACCTTTTTCGAAAAACACAAGTGATAACGTTTTAAAGCTTAGTTTTTCGAAAGGTAATTTCAAATAATGATAATTTTTACAGTGTAGTTTTCGAAAGCCAAAAAAAAATCACTCCCCCTATATCTGATCCCGTTTGACTCTATCTAAGTGCCTTAAGGAACTTTAGTGTTGTCCTAAGAGGCTTGTGTCTAATTGCGTGAGTCAAACAATTTTTGAAAAGATATAATTTTTGAAAAACATATAATATGTATATTCAATCAGACAAGCATGAATTTCATAAAAACATTATTATGTTGAAGCACTATTTTGAAAACATATTTTTAGAAAAATATTCTAATGATTTTGAAAAACAATTTTGAAAAATATTTTTCAATTTATTAGTCCTTAACATCTCACCCATTTTAGATGTATCAATACAACAAGCATGATTGCCTTATAAGTGTATTGTGAGATGCTTGAATCATTTTTCTTTAATTTAATTTTAAGATTTAATTGAAGCTTATGATAGATTTGAATTTGGCAAGAACTAATTTGAATTTGAATTTCAAAAATTGGCTTCCATGTCTTGGCGAGGCACTAGGCCTTCTTTGGCCATAGCTTTATTGGATCATCAACCCTTTCCTTGACAAAACCTTTTAATGAAATTTCATTTTCAAAATCACTTTTTGAAAAATTCTGGTCTAACTAGTTTGGGTCTTGGATCGGTAGCTTCCGCTAGTTCCGCCAAGATGACTTCCCTAACGTACTATCATCTCACCTCCACCCAATACTAGGTTGATCAAGTTTCAATTAATCCTTTTCCTATAGCCGTTCTAATATACGCATAAAATTTAAATATGGATGACATGTCATATATTTAAAAGAAATTGCAAATGCATGGTATGGTATTTATGCATGAGTCAAACAAGTCAAACAATTTTATTTAAGTTTCTAAAATATATCAAATTCCCGATTTGATACATGTCGAGTGAACCCGCGAATATGTCAACCCACTTTGACATATTTAATGTTATTAATTTTAATTGTTATAGTTTGGGTAAAATTTTATTTTAGTTTAGTTCAGGTTAATTAAGAGTTGATTGGATTAGAAAAATAATTAATTGAAAATGAATTTAAGCTTCAATTAATTTGGTTTAAATTCAATTTGAATTTGAATTTAATTTAAGTTTGAATTCGAATTTAATTTAAGTTTGAATTCGAATTTAATTTAAATTTGAATTTCGAATTTTAAATTTGAATTTTAATTTAAATTTGAATTTTAATTTAAGTTTGAATTTGAATTTAATTTAAATTTAAATTTCGAATTTAATTTAAATTTGAATTTCGAATTTTAAATATGAATTTCGAATTTTAAATTTGCATTTTAATTTAATTTAAGTTTGAATTTGAATTTAATTTAAATTTAAATTTCAAATTTACTTTAAATTTGAATTTTGAATTTTAAATTTGAATTTCGAATTTTAAATTTGAATTTTAATTTAATTTAAGTATGAATTTGAATTTAATTTAAATTTAAATTTCGAATTTAATTTAAATTTGAATTTCGAATTTTAAATTTGAATTTCGAATTTTAAATTTGAATTTTAATTTAAATTTGAATTTTAATTTAAGTTTGAATTTCGAATTTAATTTAAATTTGAATTTCGAATTTTAAATTTGAATTTCGAATTTTAAATTTGAATTTTAATTTAAATTGAATTTTAATTTAAGTTTGAATTTGAATTTAATTTAAATTTAAATTTCGAATTTAATTTAAATTTGAATTTCGAATTTTAAATTTGAATTTCGAATTTTAAATTTGAATTTCGAATTTTAAATTTGAATTTTAATTTAAATTTGAATTTTAATTTAAGTTTGAATTTGAATTTAATTTAAATTTGAATTTGAATTTAATTAAGATTTAATTTTAAATTTAATTAAGATTTAATTTGAATTATGATTTAATTAAGATTTAAATTAAATTTAATTAAGATTTAATTTGAATTTAATTAAGATTTAATTTGAATTTAATTATGATTTAATTAAGATTTAATTTAAATTTAATTAAGATTTAATTAAGATTTAATTTGAATTTAATTAAGATTTAATTAAGATATAATTTGAATTTAATTAAGATTTAATTAAGATTTAATTTGAATTTAATTAAGATTTAATTTGAATTTAATTAAGATTTAATTAGAATTTAATTATGATTTAATTATGATTTAATTGAATTTAATTAAGATTTAATTAGAATTTAATTAAGATTTATTTGAATTTAATTAAGATTTAATTTGAATTTAATAAAGATTTAATTAAGATTTGATTTGAATTTAATTAAGATTTAATTCAAATTTAATTAGGATTTAATTAAGATTATAATGATTAATTAATAATTGTGGGTCTAAATTCATCATTTTCATTATTTCAAAAATGTCTTCTTCATTTTTATCTTTCTTTTCAAGTTTTTCTAATAATTTTGATTTATTTGAATTTTTGCAATTTTTATTAACTATGGCCTTTATCTTAGATAGTTCTATATCCTCCTCAAGACTAGGTGTTTCAATATCCTTACAGTAAGTGGAGTAATTTGGGCCACTAATTAAGGTTTTATAATAATCTTCAATATTATCTATAATTAAATTATTATCTAGGAAAAAATTATCCTCTGATATATTTTCAACATTAATCTCTAGATTATCTTTAAAATTTTCATAATTAATTTCTGAATTAATCTTGAGATTTTCAGAATTAATTTCTGAATTATCCTTAAGATATTCAAATTTGAATTCGGATTTATCCTTCGGATTTTCAACTTTGAATTCGAATTTATCCTTAGGATTTTCAAATTTGAATTCTGAATTATCCTTAGGATTAATTTTGTCTGAATTAAAATTATCAGAACTAATTTTATCAGAAAAATTATCAGGATTAATTTTATCAGATAAATTATCAGAATTAATTTTATCAGATAAATTATCAGGATTAATTGTATTAGATAAATTATCAGAATTAATTTTATCAAATAAATTATCAGAATTACTTTTATCAGATAAATTATCAGAGTTAACTTTATCAGAAAAATTATCAGAGTTAATTTTATTAATTTCTGAATTGATATTCTGAATTAAACAATTAATTTCTGATATTTTGGTCATATTCACGTTTTGTAATTTAACATGCAAAAAGTTAATTTTATTATGCAGTAAATCTATTTTATCAGAAGAATTAACTACTTTATCACATGGTAGTGTAGGAACTTGTAAAATTTTTGGAACATAAATTTTTCGTACCTTTGTCGGACATTTGTTTTTGTAGTGTCCGAATTTATTGCACTTAAAGCATCTGATATGGCTTTTATCTCACCGGACTCCTGGCGCTGGTGCCCCCTTTGCCGCCTGTGATGAACGATTTTTATGAGTAGGACACTGATTTTTATAGTGCCCTCTCTCCCTGCATGTGAAACAAATAATATGCAATTTAAAATTAGACATTAAAAAAAATGTACCTGATTCACCCCTGGGCTCCCCCTCAACTCCTGGCGTCGTTGCTCCGTCGGCGGTTAGTCCGGTGAAGAGCTGCTCGGCTCTGATACCAATTGTAGGACCGGTGCCGTCGATAGAGGGGGGGGTGAATATCGACCGTGGAAGCCTTTCGGAAATCTTCGTAAAGTTTTCGTTCTAGACTTAGGATATTAGTAGCGCAGCGCAAAATAAAAATAGAAAAATAAATGCACAACAGAAGCACATGCGGATTTTTACTTGGTTCGCGACCCCCCAGGGTCAGTACATCTAAGGCCTATGCACGGGAACGCCTGTCCACTATTGGTCTCCTTTCCAGACTTTCCGGAGGCGGAGAAACCCGACTTACAGTGCAGTATTACAAGCAATAATATAGAAATTTAAATACAGTAATTAAAAAGCAAACCAACGAGACATAGTTTGAAGCTCGGCCGATCTGGACCTCCGAAGTGCCGCGCACCTCCTCCTAGAGCCTCCCGGTCGTAGAGCCTCATTTCTAGCATGTTGCAGTTGGTCAGAAAGCTTGGAATGGTTCTTCGAAGTCGTATGTGAAGCTGAGGGGTCGAGGCCCCTTATAAAGGCCTCCTAGGGGCGCCCCGGACGCTGGGGGCGCCCGGAAGACTCGGTCAACTCTTATCCTTGTGCCTACTTCGTTGCAGGTGATAAGACCTTTGACCAGGGCACCCCGGATGCTCCGGGCACCCCCGTGAGTGCTTATCCTGTGTTCTGACTTCGAAACAGCAAAACAGCTACGAATCCGGGCGCCCCGGACGCTCCGGGCGCCTCGGACGCTCCGGGCGCCCCGGTTGACTCCTATTTTTCCTGCTTCAACATAACACTGCTTTTGTGCTTTACTGGGGGCGCCCCCATTGCTGGGGGGCACACTGGTTGCCTGGGGGCGCCCCCAACACTGGGGGCGCCCTGGTTAGGGCCTTCAGCAGGCTGCTCCATCTTCCAATCTTGGTACCTGCAAGATATACAACCACAAAACATAGATACATATAATAGTGGTCTTAAGGACTTGGTTCTGACTTCGGATCTCCACGAAACCCTAGGTCAAACCGGCACGAGTTTCTATCCCCGAGAACTCGCCCTTCACCTACTCCTTTTAGGAGACGGTTGCCACCCAGCCCTTCGGGTGGACTTTTGCTTATCTTCCGATTCTTCCTGACCTTGAGACGCCCAAACCCTGACCCATCTCTACTCCTGTCCTTAGTCATCGCTCAGCTAAGTTGCTTAGTCATTCGGACCAAGTCTTTATTCCCTAGCAGTCCTTCGCCAGGTGCCTAGCAGCCCTTCACTAGGTCTTTGTTACCAAGCGGTCCTTCGCCTGGTGCCTAGCAATCCTTCGCTAGGTCTTCTATGCCTAGCAGCCCTTCGCTAGGTGCCTAGCAGCCCTTCGCTAGGTCTTCTATGCCTAGTAGTCCTTCACTAGGTGCCTATTAGCCCTTCGCTAGGTCTTAGGGTTACGATACCTAGCAGCCCTTCGCTAGGTGCCTAGCAGCCCTTCGCTAGGTCTTGAGGTTTCGATACCTAGCAGCCCTTCGCTAGGTGCCCAGCAGCCCTTCGCTGGGACTTAGGGTTTCGATGCCTAGTTTAACTAGGACTTTTCTTCAGCTTTGGTTACTTCATTTTTGCTCCCCTTTGTCTATTCATTGTATCACTGACTTAAGTGTATTGTCAAACATTAAAACACCTAAAGAGGAATATCATTGATGCATCTTGCACCAACATGTATGTGGTACAAGCCAGGGCCCCAGGATGTGAAGATTATATTTAAGTATTTATAAGTATGATTTTCAAATAAGCATCCATATGTTATATGCATTTGACTCATGCATCCCTTCATGTAATGCATCCATGTTAAATAATGTTTATTATGTTTGTGTTTTATGATTAAGAACCATGCCATGTTAAATGTTTATTATGTTCATGTTTTATGATTAAGAACCATGTTTATTATGTTTATGTTTTATGATTAAGAACCAAGCCATGTTAAATGTTTATTATGTTCATGTTTTATGATTAAGAACCATGTTTATTATGTTCATGTTTTATGATTAAGAACCATGACATGTTAAATGTTCATTATGTTTATGATTTATTATTAAGAACCATGATATGTCGAATGTTTATTATGTTTATGTTTTATGCTAAGAATCATGCCATGTTAAATGTTTCATACGCTTACGTTTTATGTTAAGAACCATGTCATGTTAAATGTTCCTATGCTTATATTTTATGTGACGTATGGTTTTAGTGAGTAGGGAAGGGTCTTACTAAGTCTATGTGCTTATAGTTTTATTATCTTATACCGCAGATCAAGCAAGAGGATATTAAGGGAAGCAGCAGGAGGGGCAAAAGTATGTGTGTGGTAGTGACATGGCCAGGAAAAAGATTCTCATAATTATACTATGTCTCATGGCTTATGTTTGACACTGTCTTCTTAAGTTTCATGCTATACTTATGATAGTTATGTCTGAAGAATAACCTACTACCTATGTTGCTTATGGCTGCTTTTTGTGATTTTTATATCATGATGTTATGGATGATGTTAACATGCTAAGTTACCATGTCGCTATGCTTAGGAATGATAAGTATAAGACATGTCTACCCGATGCAAGTGTTAGGTGCATGTATGTATAAAGGTTTTAATTATTCCGCTGCATTATGATGTTCATGTGCCTATATGTATGTTAGTGTAACATCGTCTCTCCCCTCACCGTAAGGTGTAGAAATAAAGAAAAAACAAAAAAAGGACGGGCGTTACAAAAGACTCCTTCTCAGGGATCTCCGGTGATACAACATTTTCTTTTATCATTTCTGGGCTTGCTATCTGCTTCCTCTGCCATCCTCTTCTTCAAAGCATGGTACTCTTCTGTCGAGTGCGTGGTACTGCCATGAAAATTAGAGTACTTCTTCGGCGGTTATGGTTTTTGAGTGTCCACTGTCTCTACGAGCCATTTCTTACCAATCCAGTGATCTCTCCCTGACTGAGAGTCATTCACCCGGACCAGTGCTGGGGGCTCCTTTCTCTCCGACTAGATCGGGGTCGGCGCAAGTGCTCCGACTGGTTCTTTACGGCGGGCCTGCTGCACCTCTTCGACGTTAACATGCTTAACTGAGCATCCCAACAAGTCGTCGAAGCTAGTTGGCGGTTTCTTCACCAATGATTGGAAGAAATCTCCCTCGGAGAGACCCTGAGTGAAGGTGCTGACCAGGTTCTCTGATGTTATGGTTGACATATCTTGTGCCACTCGATTGAACCACTGTATGTAATCCTTCAGCGAATCTTTCGCCTTCTGCATAAGGGCGAAGAGATTCAATATCGTCTTCTGGTATCGACGACTGCTTGGAAAGTGATGCAAGAACACGATTATAAACTCCAGGAAAGAGTTTATAGAACCCTGTGGCAGTCTTTGGAACCATCTCTGAGTGTTTCCCGACAAAGTGTTCAAGAACACTCGGCACATAACACCATCTGTATACTGGTGCAAAAGGGTCGCGTTCTCGAATTTACAAACATGATCCTCTGGATCTGTCTTTCCATCATAGTCGGCAATTGCAGGCCCGCAGAACTACTTCGGCATGGGATCTTCCACGTCTCCAGCGAGAAGGGAGTAGAGGGTGCCTTTTGGATGGCTTTAGGTTCCTCTCTCCTCCCTAATCGTTCTTCCTGCCTCAGTGCACTGGAGGCTACTGAGTTGGTCATCTCCAAATCTCCCAGAGAATCTAGCCGGTGTACAAGAATTGCTCCAGCGTGTCCCACCGGTGGTGAGTCCAGTGATCTCTGGTGTTGAGGATGCGAGATGGAGATCCTGGGGATCTCCCCCTACCTAGAAGCCACTCGTCGCGAGGCGGCTTACTCGATTTGGTGTTGTTCGAGCGCCCCTTTGACTGCGTTGGCCACCAGGCGATACAATTCTTCTTTCGTCAGCATAATGGGTTGTACCTCCGGCTCTGCCATCGCTGCTCCTTCTGGTGCTTTGATTTATGATGTTTCCCACAAACGATGCCAAACTTGTTCCGGAAGGAATCGATATGGATGACCAGTCACCAGAGTCCATCCCACAAAGATGGTGACGAAAGAGAAGGAGCTCTCACACGACGAGATTAACACAAGCGTTAATAGGAACACGTCGGAGATTTTTTAGCGAAGCCCACTCTGACGCTCAAGTTAGCACTCGAGTATATTGAAGAGAACGAACTAAGGAGGAGTTGTGAGTAAGATGAGAGTAACCCCTTTACTTGGGGGGTTGGAGTAGCTTATATACCTGAGGCGGCGGTCACACGTGTCCCCATGTTATCCTTCACGTCTCCTCAGTTATCGGTTGCTGGATAACCCTTGTAATGGCCCCTGCAGTAATTAAATCCAGGCCATTGTGATAATTAAGACCTTAATGATCGCATATTGCGAGCCATGATTATCCACTAATTATCAGCGATAATTATCCGTATATCCGGAAAAAGGGGACGGTTACTTGAGATTGGGCTATTGGATAGGATGATCTTCGGGCTCCACTCTCCCGAGGTGACTTCGGGGTCCTTTGGCCCGGGAGGGTCCCGGGCGTCTCTCTTCCCAAGGTGATCTCGGGGACCTGTCCTCCCGAGGTAATCTCGGGCGTCTATCTTCTCGGGGTGATCTCGGGGACCCACCCTCCCGAGGTGGTCTCGGGAGCCTGCCTTCTTGAAGAGGCCTCAGGAGTCCCCAGCATTAGAATGGTCTCTAGTGTGTTCAACCCGAGAGGATCCGGAATGTCTGCCTCCCAAGATAATCTCCAGGTCTTTACCTTGTCATTCGGGTTCGGTGTGCCTTGACACATCTTCATCATTCTATGTGTCATCCATGGGATGCTCAACCCCATCAATTATAATCACCACTATATTCAGAAATATTAGAATTATCAAAATTGTCAGAATCATTATTAATTAAGATTTCCTCATTATTCTTAGAATTATCATAATTAACAGAAATTAAAGTTTAATCACTACTCTTAGTGTTATCAGAATTATCAGAAAGATTATTAATTAAGATTTCCTCATTATCTTTAAAATTATCAGAAATATTATTAATTAGAATTTCATCATTAACCTTAGAATTATCAGAAATATTATTAATTAAAGTATTAGAATTAATTTAAAAAATTGAAGAATTATATTAAAGATGAATTAATGATCAGTATTTTACTATTTTCTAAATTTGATTTAGATTCATCACAAGCTAATATACCAAGCAACATATTTAATTTTTAATGTAAATAATCTAATTTAACAGGAAAATTGTGTAACTATGCAAGAAATTGAAAACATTATTACAAAAATTAACCTTCCATATCTCCTTTACTCTGGTCGAGCACTAGTTCATGTAGTATCCCTACATTTGACACTTGAAGCATTAAATGCGACTTTTATCCCTCCGGACTCCGGGCGTCGATTCCATCATTGTCGTTGGTGGTGACGTTCGAATCTTACGAGTAGGACACTGATTTTTGTAGTGTCCTCTCTCCCTGCACTTAAAACATATTATGTGAAATTTAAAAATTGGCATAATTGAAAATATACCTTTATTCACCCTTGCTCCCCCTCAATTCTTGGCATTGTTGCTCCTTCGGCTGTTAGTCCGATCAGAGCCACCTACTCTGATACCAATTGTGGGATCAATGTCGGTCGATAGAGGGGGTGAATATCGACTCGAACTTACTCATCGGAACTTTGTCGTTCGATCGTCTTTCAACGAAAAATGAAGATTCAGCCAATCCGGAAGTCTGAAGTGCAACGCACTTCCTCTTAGAGCCACCTTGGTCATAGAGCTATGACATTAGCACATTTGCTTCGCACATAATGCTTTAGTGGATGGGAAACTTGATTGCATGAGATGAGGGGTTGAACCCCTATTTATACTTTGTTCTCCGGTGCCTCAAGGCTCTTGGGCGCTGTTGCCCTTAGAATTAGGTGTCACGAATTTGGGTCTCAAAATTTAGATATGTGTAAGCTGGAAAGCCTTTTTGCAATCAAAAATGAAAACGTAGTAAAGGGGCCATAGGTCGTATTTTTCCTAGGACTAGTTGAGGTTGTTCGATTCGAGCTCGAGTTTATGCGTCGTTGATAATTTTGGGTTTCGAATAAAATCTGGGTTTAGATTGCAATTAGAAATGAAACACCATGACAAAGGAAAGAACTTTAACTAAAGGAACTAAACAAGTGAATGCAACTAATGAACTCAACCAAGGTGAAACTCAATCAAATAAGCACTTAACCATTATTTGGAAAACAAATCTGAGTTAAAATGCAACACAGATGCTAAGTAAAGGAATAAAAGCAGTGCATGGTAATTTTCGCAAGCAAACAAACTTAAAACTAATGCTAGCTACAAAATTTAGCAATCAAACTTAAAACAAACTCAACTCAAACTATCTACAATTTTCAGAAACAACCCAATGCAGAGAAAGTTTAACAATAGCCGAATAAAAGGAAATTTGAAACACAAAGAGTGAAAGAACCCTATGTGCCAAAATAGAAATCTGATACTAAGTGGCAAATCTGTCGCTGACAGCTCAGAACTACACTAATCGGATCAGCTGGAAGGCTAGGCTGTCAGTGAATAAACTTGCAAGCGTGAATGAAGAGATGCAACAACAGCTAACTACTCAATAAACTGCAAACCAAGTGCAGAAATGAGATGCAGGAAAGTAGAGATGTGTGCAGAAATTCAGAAAACTGAATGCAGAAATGAATTGCAGCATGCAATTTGGATGCAAAAATCAAACTAAACAACTAATTTCGAATGCAATAGAATTCCATCTCAGATCTCTCTGATACAAACTTCAGCAGATTCGAACTAAGGAAGGCAGAATGATTGAATTGCAGAAATAAAATTGAATTGCAGGAATGGAATCGGCACAAACAAGCTGATATGAAATGCAGCAATTGATGCTAGATTCTTTGTAAATGAAACCAGCTACAATCTAATTTCATAAGGTAAGAAAAACTAAATTGCTTGATACAAAATTCAGGCACTAAAGTCAAGTGTTGATACGCAAGGAACAAATCTGGCACGTAGTCTGAAAACTAATTTCAGAACTGATTTGAGAGCAGAATTAGCTAGTCTAAGTGCAATTGTTTACCATACTCAAAATCCAACTAATAAGAATGCAGACTTCGAACACTACTTAAGACCAAAACATTGCAAAAGAGTAAACTAAGTAACTGTTACAGCTTGGGAAAAGATTGATACGCAGGAAACAAAATTCAGCTACCAAACTAAGTGCAGAAATGAAGTTAATGCTAAGCAAACTAAACTAATTACAATTTCTCATTAGCAAACTACTTAGCTACTACTTGCAAACTTGAGTGCTGAAACCTAATTACAGCAAAAACATTTCAGTGAACATTCTGAAATAGAGACAGTAATGAAACAAGCGGCAGAAATGGAAATTACAGCTAAAACAAGAAATTAACAATAAAACTACTCCTCAATTCCTTCCCGAGCTCAAGAATTCCTTGTTTGTCACGCAAGGGAAAGCCAAGAACCCCTTCAGCTCCGCAAATCACTCGAAACAGCTTCAATCGATCGATTTCTGCTCACTCTGCATCAGCTGGGAAAATCCAATCCAATCTCCTCGATCTCAATGGATGGGATTGCGATGGTGATTTGAGGACGATCTGAGCTCACCTGAGGACCCCTATAGATGGCTCAGATGATCGGAAATGGCTCGCAGATGAGAAATGAGTGATTGGACCACAAAGCTGTCGAAACCCTCAAACAATTCTGTCTGGTGCAAAATTGAGCTGAATTCTCCAAAGAAGCTTCCTCCAACGATCCAAATCTTGATCCAAGGTTGAAGTTGAGGTGGTCACGCCTTCAAAACTAACGAAATTTCAAGAAAAATGAAGAAGAATGAAGAACGCAGTACTGTTGCGGCGAAGACGTGACAAGGAAGAAAGTTGAGGAAATTTTGATTAAGTACTTGGCAACGGACGACTCAGATTGATTTGATAAAATCCAACGGCTGATCTTCATCCGATCTGACCCAAACTTTGATGATGTTGATCAAGGGTCAGGATCTGCGTGGGGATAGCTCGGATCCTCCAGATTTGCAACGGATGGTCCAGATCAACCTAATATTTGAATGGACAGTCTAGAACCCTCTGAGCTTGATCCAACGGTTGGATGATCTCTGATTGGGATGAAAGTCTCAGATCTTGATCTCAGTACTTGCTCAGCCCTAACCCTAGCTCGAATTGCCTCAGATGGTCCCAGATGGCTCAGATCTAGCAGCTTTTGAATCGGACGACCCAGATTAATCCGAAGCTTGATAACTCGATCCGAGTCCACTTCCGACTCAAGTTTGACCCAGTATGCCCTAGGTCCATGATCCTTTCATGCCTACAAAAATAGATCAAAAATTTAGTGGCAAAATAATTCCAATATATCAAGATTTGTAATTAAGTCCAAAATAAAAGTAAGTTCTAAAACCTAGGGTAATTTCACAATTAAGCAAGAAAGACATGGGTCAAACATGGATTTTGGCAACTAAATTGATCAATAAAATGGTACTTATCAACTCACCCACACTTAAGCTTGAGTGTCTCCGAAACTACTAAGTATGTATCCCTTAGACTTTTTCCAAGTATAATTAGAAACAAGTGAAAAGAAATTACCTAAGGTTGTTAATTCTCAAAAATCTATGCTCTATGGATTAGTATCTTGTCCTTAAATCAACAACATAGCCTTTTCATCCTTCATGAGTCATTGATATGAATTTACTAACTAAGCCTTTCAAGGGAAATTTTGGTGGCTCTCTTCTTGAATTCTAACTTCATGATGAAAGTGGAGCTCACTCAATCACACATGCTTCTTGCACTACCATAGGCTTGCTTGTTATCTACTCTCCACCATTATTCATGATTAGGATCAACATCTACAAAAACAAGTGAAAACATGGAAAATGGTAAGAAATGGAGTAAAAACCAAGAAAATGGAAAAATTGATAAAGTGGGAGACTTGGTTGCTCAAAAAAATGTTTCCAATGTGCTTTGCCCTCTTTGCAGTCTTCTAGTGATATAAAAAGCATGGTGAAGTCAAACTTGAATAATGCCTTTGATTTGGATGAAGAAACCTTCCTTGACTTCATTGTGCCAACTTCTTCAATTGCGTGCCATTTGGATCCCTTTTTTTTTCTCTTTTCTCTTGGTCAGCTACTTCTTCCTATTTTTAGTCTTCTTTTTGCATTCGGCTTCCAAACTCTTTAGAGAAACTACTTCACAATTTCTGATCAAATCTGTTTCTCTTTTTTTTTTCTTTTTGCAACCACACTTGATCATTTTGCCAATCTTGTTTCAACTTTCAGCTCCACACCATTAATTTCGGAATCCATAATCTTCAAGCTCTTCATCCTTGCAAACATCTGATTTCTTGACAGCAATTAGCATCAAATAGAAATGGAAGATTTAAATGCTTCAATGAATGAATTGATACACTCCATTTTTTTTCATTAATCACTGCACTTTACTGCAAATTTTTTCTTTTTTTTTTCTGAAATCCAATCAGTCATATTTTTTTCTGTTTTAAACAGCAGTGGGCACACTCACGTCAGCTACTTGCATTTCCACATGCATAAGATTCATAAAAGTGATACTCTACTTGATACTTGGGCACTAATTTCCTCACTTGCGTGCCACTTCCACCTTGGCACAAATTTTTTTTTAAGCTGGCTAACTTTTTCATTTCCATCAACTGATCTGCACAGTTGCATGCTTTTAAGAATTTCTGATAGTTGGTGAGAGTGGCTTCTCAATCCTTGTCAGTAGCCCTTTTCAACTTAACTTCTATTAAATCAATCCAGCCCTTTTTGAATTCTTCCCAGCCTTTTAGACTAGCTGCAATCGAACTGTGCAGCTGTAATTCGATTCAGATTAGTGGCGATTCAGCTTCTAGAGAATCTGCTTCACAGCTTGTATGGAAACAAATTTGATATGGTAAACAAATTTCTGCACTTAAACTTGGTACAGATTCTGCTTAAGTTTCAGATTTTCTGAACTTGGCACAGATTCTGCACAGATTTTCTGCCTTGATCAAATCTGGTCAGCTTAAAATTCGGACTCTATCAGATTGTTGCTGAACTTAGCTTCCACAATTCCAATTTCCAATTCTTAATCCAAGCCACTTGTGACACAAACTCCCTTGATTTCAGCTCTCTCTTTTTTTTCGGAACAGATTTTTTTTTCTTTGGCATGCCATTTGTTTCCATTGCAGATTTCTTTCTTTTGTCAGCCGAATTCAACTTGGCACAACCTTGCTTAGATCTTCAATTTATTGCTTGACTTCTTCCGAAATTTAGCTTCAATTGGATGTTTGCAAAAAAAATTTTTCTTGATATGAAATGCCTCTTTGATACCACATCTTTCCAAAACACTAGTCACTCCCCCACACTTAATCCTTTGTCCGTCTCGGGCAAAATAGCATCAAGAAACATCCCAAGCAAATAAGTCCATAGAAAAATGGGGTTAAGAGTAGGAAAATAGAAAGGAAAATTGAAAAGAGTATGTATCAAGTATGATCGTTGCTAAGAATAATATGGAAAAGGGAAGCAAATTGATTAGCCTCTATAGCTGTGATCCAATCATTGAAATATGATTTTGAAAGAACCTAAGCAAGTTCTAGAGTACAATGACATATGTGTATCACAAAAGTAAGGCTAATTCTCACTAGGTGAAAATAATCCATCTCAAGTCATCAATTAAAATCTAAAGCAAAGTAGTACTCAAGCATCCAAGATTTCATCCATGAGCTCAAACCCTAAGTTTTAACAACCAAATTTAATTTATTTTCAAAAGACTCTAAAATGCTATGGAGATAACCTAGAGGGATACATTTATTCACTAAGAACAAAAATGCTAAAAGAAATAACATGATATTTACAAAGTCTATTTATTCATGCTATGTTGCCTAAGAATTTTTTATCAACTATTCACTTCAAAAAGAGAAAAATTTATTCCTAGAACCATGAAAATGATATGTACAATGAAATGTAAGTGTAGAGAAAGTCAACTCCCCTTAAGTTGGGTAGATAGCTACGTTCATGTCCAAATCATCCACCTCTAGCTCCTTTAGTTCTTCAAAGTACCTTTTGAGCCGGTGGCCATTGACTTTCCAAATAAAACCATTAGATACATCTTGAATTTCCGCAACACCATAAGGAAAAATATTAGTTACAATAAATGACCATCCCACCTTGACCTTAATTTACCTTTTATCAATTTGAGCCTTGATTTGTACAATAATACTGTGTCACCAATTTGAAAATCTTTCTTCACAATGTGCTTGTCATGGAAGTTCTTGGTCTTTTCTTTGTAGATCCTTGAATTTTCAAATGCTTCTAGCCGAATTTCTTCAAGTTCTTGGTGTTGCAATTTTCTCTCTTCACCCGCCTTGGTAGCATCGAAGTTACAAGCCTTCACCGCCCAATATGCCATGTGCTCTAATTCTACGGGGAGGTGACACGCTTTACCATATACCAAGCAGTAGGGTGACATGCCCATCGGTGTCTTATATGCTGTTCTGTAGGCCCAGAGTGCGTCATCTAGCCTCTTGCTCCAGTCTTTTCTAGTGGGCCCAACTGTCTTCTCTAAAATGGATTTAATCTCTCTGTTTGAAATCTCAACCTATCCATTTGTTTGGGGATGATAGGATGTAGAAACTTTATGTACAACCCCATATTTACTCATCATTGCTTTCATGTGTTTGTTGCAGAAATGAGATCCTTGGTCACTAATTATGGCTCTTGGAATTCCAAACCTGTAAGAAATGTGTGACCTAACAAAACTACAAACAACAGAAGAATCATCAGTCTTGGAGAGAATGGCCTCCACCCATTTTGAAACATAATCCACAGCAAGTAAAATATACAAATAACCATAAGATGCAGGAAAAGGTCCCATAAAATATATCCCCCAAACATCAAAAATCTCACAGTAAAACATAGTATTTTGGGGCATCTCATGTCTCGCTCCTATGTTCCCAGTTCGCTAACATCTATCACAATTTTTATAAAAAATATATGAATCATGAAAAAGGGTGGGCCAGTATAATCCACATTATAACACTTTCCTAGCAGTTCTCTGGGGTCTAAAATGCTCCCCACAGGCTGATGAATGACAAAATGTAAGTACAGAAGAAAACTCATGATCTGGTACGCATCTCCTAATTATTTGGTCATTATAAAATTTTCACAAATAAGGATCATCCCACACATAAAACTTTGCATCACTTTTGAGTTTATCTTTTTGAGCCTTAGAAAAGTGAGTGGGAAATACATGTGCAACAAGAAAGTTAACTAGGTCTGTATACCACAGTGTCTCACCATGCACTGCAATCAAGTGCTCATCTCTGAAATCATCGTCAATGGTGGTAGGAGATCCATCTCCTTCAAGTATGCTCAAATGATCTGCAACCAGGTTTTCTTTTCCACTTCTGTCTCTGATCTCCAGGTCGAATTCTTGGAGTAGGAGCATCCATCTGATCAATCTAGGTTTTGCATCAGGCTTTTTCAACAAGTAATTGAGAGCTGCATGATCAGAAAAAATAATAACATGTGAGCACAATAAATAAGATCTGAATCTATCCAAAGCAAAAACAATGGCAAGAAGCTCCTTTTCAGTCGTGGTGTAGTTGGCTTGGGCGGCATCTAGGGTTTTGGAGGCGTAACAAATGACATGTGGTCCTCCATCAACCCTCTGTGCTAGAACAGCTCCCACTGCAAAATTAGAAGCATCACACATTAATTCAAATGGTAAAGTCCAATCAGGTGATGTAATGATAGGAGCTGAGGTAAGAGCCTCCCTGAGTCTGTGAAAAGCTTCTTTGCACTTATCATCAAAACAAAAATCCACCTCTTTTTGCAACAGTCTTGTCAAGGGTCGAGCAATATCACTAAAGTCTCTAATAAATCTGCGATAGAAACCTGCATGTCCAAGAAAAGCACGAACATCCCGTACGCATACGGGGTAAGATAAAGAAGAAATAACACTGATTTTCGCAAGATCTACCTCTATACCTTTCCGAGAGACTATATGTCCAAGTACAATCCCATGCTCTACCATGAAGTAACATTTCTCAAAATTAAGAACAAGGTTAGTTTCAATGCAACGATGTAAAACCCTAGACAAATTATCTAAGCATAAATCAAAAGACGTGCCATAAACTGAAAAATCATCCATGAATATCTCCATACAGTTCTCTAGCAACTCACAAATATACTTACCATGCATCTCTGAAATGTACCAGGTGCGTTGCAAAGTCCGAAGGGCATATGTCTATAGGCAAAAGTGCCAAAGGGGCAAGTGAAGGTAGTCTTCTCCTGGTCCTCTGGATCTATGCAAATCTGAAAGTAGCCAGAAAAACCATCTAAGAAATAATAATGTGACTTCCCTGCCAGTCTCTCAAGCATCTGATCAATAAAGGGTAAAGGGAAGTGATCTTTCCTTGTGACCTTGTTGAGCTTCCTGTAATCAATGCAGACTCTCCAGGAATTCTTAACTCTGGTGGGCACTAGTTCATTGCTTTCATCTGCCACCGCGGTCACTCCAGATTTCTTGGGTACCACATGAACAGGACTAACCCACTGGCTGTCAGAAATAGGGTAAATGATACCTGCCTATAGAAGTCGAGTCACCTCTTTCTTTACAACATCCAAAATAAGTGGATTGAGTATCCTTTGTGGTTGCCTCACAGGTTTGACATTTTCTTCCAAAAATATCCTGTGCATACAGATAGCTGGGCCGATACCTGGTATATCTGATAAAGTCCACCCAATTGCCTTCTTGTAGTGCCTCAGGACTTGCAATAATTTTTCTTCTTGTTCTGACTCCAAATGCTGAGCAATAATCACGGGAAAAGTCTGCTCCTCTCCTAGGTACGCATACTTCAAATGGCCTGGTAGTGGCTTAAGTTCACTCTGGTTTTCCTCAGTAGAAATAGGTGATCCTTGGGGCTCTGTGCAATCCCCTACACTTTGAATCTCAATAGAAATAGGTGATCCTTGGGGCTCTGTGAAATCCCCTACACCTAGAAAATCCTCTCCAGCTGGAAATGCATCTGAAATGTCTTCTGAAAAATCCTCAGTCTCAGCAGTGAATACTCTCTCAGCCTCTTCTGAATAAATATCTCCTCCAGAAAAATCAGGTAAAAATCCCTCAGCCTCTAACTCTGTCTGCTCCAGCTCCTCAAGAATGTCCATGCTCATAATGGAGTGATCCTCTCTCGGATGCTTCATAGCATCAAAAAGGCTAAACTGAACCACCGTGTCTCCGATCTCCATGGAATGTGTACCAGCATACACATCAATTTTCGAGCAGTCTTCAGAAATGGTCTTCCTAAAATAAGCGGAGAACGGTGTGCAAGATAATCTCCCTCCATATCCAAGATATAAAAATCTGCAGGAAATATTAGCTTCTTTACCTTCACCAAAACATCTTCAATCATACCAGCTGGGTGGGTCTGGCTCCTGTCTGCTAGCTATATCACCACACCAGTAGGCTGTAAAGGGCCTATGCCAAGCATCTAAAAAACTGACCTGGGCATCACATTAATGGAAGCTCCTAAATCAAGCATAGTATCATGGAATGTGGTGCTCCCTATCTCACAAGACACAGTAAACACTCCAGGGTCTTCACATTTCTGAGGTATGGCATGTATAAGTGCTGAAATATTTTTTCCAAAGCTGACCAACTCATTTTCCTTAAGTTTCTTTTTGTGAATACAAAGATCTTTCAAAAACTTGGCATACTTAGGAATCTGTTTAATCATAGTCAACAAAGGTACATTGATCTCTACTTTACTGAAAAGTTCCACTAGCTCATTAAATTCCTTAGCCTTCTCCTCCTCCACTTGTCTTTTGGCTTGTGTTTTCCGCTATGGAAAGGGTAAGGGAACCCTCAATTCATCTTCTTTGGCTGGAAGTGGAGGGGCTGATTTCTGGTTTGCTGTCCCTTGCGGTGTGGCTGCTGTGATATCTGTCTCGACACTGATTTCTCCTCTGTTTTCCACCAAAATTGGAGAATTACTTGAGGGAGGAGTTGGGCACGGACTAGGGATGGAACCAACTGAATTTGAAGTCGTTTTAGGGCTGTTTTGAGCTGGAAATGGAGATGCTGCCTTATTTTTAGAAATTTCAGCTCTTGGACCATTTTGAGATGATGTAACCTTCCCACTCCTCAAAGTAATAGCGCTAACGTTTCCTTTCGAATTAGGAACAGTTTGGGAAGGTAGTTGACTTGATCCTTGAGCTTGACTTTGATTAATCCCACTAGCCAATTGTCCCATTTGCCTCTCAAGGTTTTGTTGTTGTTGTTGTTGTTGTTGTTGTTGTGTTTGTAAAACTTGTTGTAGCATCTCCATCATTTGTTGTTGTTGCGCATTTCCTTCACTTGAGCTTCCATAGCCTCCTTGGTTAGCATAGTTCCTTGACTGACCTTGAAATGATGAAGTAGTCGCTGAAATTGTTGAACTTGCTGAGATCCATGAAAATATGGTTGTTGGGGCTGATAGGAGGGTGGAATTTGCTGTTGATAGGGCTGATTAGAGGGCTGACATGCTTGGAAACCTTGCTAAGAGTTGTAGCCCTGAAAAGCCTGGTTTTGAAATGGAAAATTCTGTGATGAGGACTGATTTTGCATAGGCTGAAACCCTTGATTGTAAGGCTGGAAATTCTGATTATAGGGCTGTGAAGGTTGGAAATTTTGCTGGTTTTGAGGTTGGAAAGTTGGAAATGATTGAAAACCTTGCTGCCCTTGCTGATATGGCTGGAATTGAGGTTGAAATTGCTGAAATTGGGGCTGAAACTGCTGCTGAGTTTGCTGAAACGTTGGCTAAAATGTAGACTGAAAATTCTGGTTCGAAGGCTAAAAAGATTGCTGATTTTGCTGTGTTTGTTGGGGCTGCTGTGATGTTTGCTGGAATTGTGGTTGCTGAGGGTTCTGTTGGTAGAAAGAGTTCCCGTTGTTAGTGATATGAGAGAAGTGTCCTAAGGCAATCGCCTTATGATTGTAAACATTTATTTTAATAAATGATAATTCACTATTTGAGTATACATGCTTGTGTATTTGATTGAGATCTTAAACTCATCTACTGAATGTCCGCAATACAACTCACAGCATAAGAGAATTTGTGATGGGATCACAACTAGTGATTATCTCTAAATGTGCAAATGTGAAGTATTGAAAATATCCCTAGTCGATGAATTGATAAATACGGACACTATCAATTCTGTTGAGACTAGCATGGGTTATTCTCTAATCAGCTGATTCTCCCTGGCTGGTGACATTGGGATGTCCGGAGATAAACATGGATGCTAGTTATGGGAACTAGTTCATTGGAGTGACTAGCTGTAAGACTTCATATGGAATCTATCTATAGATATGTCAATGAAGTTCTTACTGCGGCTTAAGTGCGATGTTCCTTTGACTTGCGGTGTTCAAGTCATCTTGGTCATGGAGACTTATACTTTAACATCTTAAGCAAGCATCTCCAAGGAGGTGTGGACCCAGGATGATTGGGTATAAGCCGAAGTGCCCGAAGATGTTTGAACAGCCTACAAAGGATTCACCACTCCTTGCGAGGAGATGTATACCCAGGCCTATCGATGGATTGTTACTCAAAACCTCTGGCTAGAGTATATCATGTTAAGAGTGCAAGTCTCTTAAATACATGAGAGTAATTAGAAATCCAAAGGACGAGAAAGAAACTACTTGGGCTAGGTGTGACATAGTCAGCCTAGTGGGGACTGACACAAATAGACCGTGTCCTGAACCAAGTAGGTATAAGATGGTGAAGGGAATGAGGCACGATTCATTAGAGCTGCTGAAGGGTTTCAGAATAATTTCTTCTGAGGTCAAACCGTTGATCTTTCGATTAATTGGGGATCATGATATACTACTAGGTGTCACTCATGATCGTTCTAGAATTTGTTGATTATAGACGGCCAACATAAATCGAAAGCCTATTTAGTCACACGCACTACGAGTAATCCGAGGGATTTAAAACGAGTTGAAAATTGGATTTTCCGATCAAGAGAAATAAGTCGAATCTGAGTTAATCAGAGGCGCAATGGAAGCTAAAAATGGCTAAGTCTTTTGAAGGCTTTTTGGGCGAATTAAATGAGTTTAATTTGCATTGGTTCGGCTCGGTTTGGGCCGGTCAAAGAGGGTGCCAACCCTCCTTGGTTGGCCGACCACTTATTGGGGAGAAAACCAATTAATTTTGGTTTAATTAATAAAGTAAATCTAGCGCGATTTATTTTATAAATTATGGATGAATAAATTTGTATAAAGAAATTTATATAAATAAATTTATAGAAATTTATTCTTTTTATGGAAGTTAAAATAATCCATGAATTGGTTTATTTTAATTTTATAAAATCAATTATGAATTGATTTTTCCATAATAAGAAAGATTATAAATTTCTTATAATATTTATTCCATAATAAAAGGAGAGATTAATTAGTTTTATTATAAAGTTAGTTATAATAAAATTTGGTTTAAACAGAATAATTCATAAGAGAATTTATAGGATAAATTTCTTATGATAATTAATTAGTTTTATTATAAAGTTAGTTATAATAAAATTCATAAGAGAATTTATAGGATAAATTTCTTATGATAACTAATTAGTTTTATTATAAAGTTAGTTATAATAAAACTTGGTTTAAACGGAATAATTCATAAGAGAATTTATAGGATAAATTTCTTATGATAATTAATTAGTTTTATTATAAAGTTAGTTATAATAAAATTCATAAGAAAATTTATAGGATAAATTTCTTATGATAACTAATTAGTTTTATTATAAAGTTAGTTATAATAAAACTTGGTTTAAACGGAATAATTCATAAGAGAATTTATAGGATAAATTTCTTATGATAACTAATTCCGTTAATTCGGTTAATAGGAGACTTGGCAATGGAGAAGCAACTATATAAGGAACCATAGGCAAGCCTTGGATTCCTAAGATTTTGATAATCGAAATAGAGCTCTCCCTCTCTCTCTTCTCTTCTCTCCTCCTTCCCCCTCCCTTCCATTAGGGCCGGCGGCCACCCTAGCTCCATTAGGGCCGGCACCTAACCTACACCAAGGCAAGGTGTTGCCGTGAGCTTCAAGGAGAAGAAGAAACCAACCAAGAAGAAGAAGAAGCGGATCACATCTCCCTCTCTCTCGGAATTCGATTCCGTTACTTCGTTGGTTAGTTTCCTTTTCTTCTCTTGATCTTCTTTGTTGTGCCTATAGAGAATCTAGTAGTTCTCGTCGGCACAAAACTCGTGGCTTTGCGAAGTCATCCCGAAGAGAACTCGGCGTGGACGCGAATAGAGGCGGAGCTTCCAAGGGACGCTACGGTTGGATCTCGTCCCTTACTTCGAGTTACGAGAGGTATAATGTAAATTAGTTTACTTTTCCGCAAAGTTTTATTTTATGATTATGTCAACACACCATAAGATTGCATGCTAGATACGAAGTTAAAATAATTTAGGAAATTATTTTATGCAAATTCTTCCGCTGCACGTAAAAATTTAAAATTTTACGAACTCGTATCCTTGTCGACATGCACCCGGTCCCAACACCCGTACCTCAGATTTGGATGATCCCTCCAACCGGGGTTATAAGTAGAGGAGTAAGGGTTGTTTCTTGCTTGAAATTGTCCCCTAACCAATGTTGCGACCGTCTCATCTTGTTGGAGGGTGGGACATGAATCTGAGTTGTGCTCTTGACTAGAGCAAATACTACATACCCCTATCACTTGATTAGCTTGTGGAGTTGCTGAAAGATTTGAACTTTGAATTGCATTATTAACAGACATTTGCTTCATCACTGATGTGAGCTCCACCATTGCATTCTTCATTTCTTTGTGTTCATTCGAAACCATCTGGACTTCATTAACTCCTCTAGTGGTCAATGCTCTGCTCCCAAACTGTTATAAATTCTCAGTCATGTTTGAAATGAGTTCCCTAGCTTGATTTGGCGTTTTGTTCATTAGGGCTCCTCCAGCTGCAACATCTATCATAATCCTGTCCATCTGCAACAATCCCTCATAAAAGTACTGAATCAAAAGATGCTCGTTGATCTGATGTTGGGGACAACTAGAACACAGTTTGTTGAATTTATCCCAGTAGTCATAAAGTGTCTCCCCCACTACTTGCTGAATGCCACAAATGCTTTTTCTAATTATTGTTGTTCTAGAGGCTGGGAAATATTTTTCCAAAAATGCTTTCTTCATAGAAATCCAACTAGACACGTGCCCAGTAAGTAAATAGTAAAACTAATCTTTTGCTGCTCCTGTCAGTGTAAAGGGGAAAGCTCTCAGCTTAATGTTTTCCTCTGAAATGCCCTGAGACTTCATAGTGGAGCATACAATATGAAACTCATGCAGGTGTCTCTTTGGATCTTCTCCAGATAATCTTTGAAACTTGGGTAGCAAATGGATGAGTCCAGATCTAAGCTCAAAATCACCAGCAAGCTCTGGATAAGCAATGCTGGAATACTAAAATGAAGCATCTGGTGCTGCGAGTTCCTTCATAGTCTTCTGGTGGTCTGCCATGATACTGCCTGAATGAGTGGGAATGGTCTGAAGAGGAGGAATATCACTAGTCTCTGAAAGAATGCCTTGGCTCCTCCTTGCTCTGAAAGTTCTCTCAATCTCAGGGTCAAATTCTTCAAGATCACCACCTGTAGACCTGGTCATAAAACCAAAAACAAATCGCAGTAAAAGTAGATAAAAAGATGAAACAAATAAAATCAGATCACCAGATATAGCAGTAAGCACAAAAATAAATCAAGAAAAATGTGAAATAAGCGTACAAGCAAAAATCAAACAAATCAACTAGTTGCTTCCCCGGCAACGGCGACAAAAATTTTGATAGACCCAAAAGAGGCTATCATGAAAGTGTAGGTCTCAAAATTTAGATATGTGTAAGCTGGAAACCCTTTTTGCAATCAAAGAATGAAAACGTAGTAAAGGGGTCACAGGTCGTATTTTTCCTAGGGACTAGTTGAGAGTGTTTGATTCGAGCTCGAGTTTATGTGTCGTTGATTAATTTTGGGTTTTAAATAAAATCTGGGGTTGTTTGCAATTCAGAAATGAAAGTGCAATAAAAATAAAGGAAACTAAACTAATGAACTAAACAAGCAATAGCAAGTGATGGAAACCGAATCAACCAAAGGAACTTAACTAAAATTGGAAAAGCAAATCTAAATTCAAATGCAAAACAAATGCTGATGCAAAGAAATAGAGGCAGTGAAGGAAGTTTTCGGAAAGCAAATCAAGCTTAAAACAATTGCTAACTACGAAATTCGAAAATTAAACAAGCAACAAACTCAACTCAAACTAGCCACAAGTTTTGGAAGCCAACTAATGCAGGGAAATTCAGAAATGCTAAAGGCGATACCAATTGATTTCAAACACTATCATACACCAAGAGATAAGTGAAAAGCTGATGCAAATAGTACCCAAAACAGCTTGGCTCGCAAAGGGAAACCTTTGTGCCAAAGCTGAAACTTTTGTGTCAAAACTAATTCTAACAATTCAGCATTGAAAACTATTGATCAAACTTGAAAAGAGCAGCTATGAAGGCAGTGATATGCAGGAAGAGATGAAAATTTTCAGAATTCAAAGACTGATCAAAACAGAAACGTTGAAAAAAACTTGACACACCAAAACTGCAGAATTTCTGAAATAAGCTGCAAAATTTCAGCAACTTGAAGGCAGGAATGCAGCTACAATTCGATTGCAAACGCTGATAAAGTAAGCTGAGTTCGATTGCACTATAAACTGAGAATTGTAGAAAATGAACTGATTTGCAGAAATAGTGATACGCAAGAACTTGAACCCTACTGCAGAAATCGAAAACTGCAAACACTGAATAACTGAATTCAGAAACACAATAACAATTGCAATGTAAATGAAACATTCTGCAAAATGAACTCAAAAGATGAAAGCTAAACTCAATGAATACGAAAATAAGGACATTAAGGATGGAATTGATACTCAACAGATGCCAATAAGCAAGTAGGAAAACAGGGATACGAAACTGATACTCAAGCTATGAAATGGAATGCAAGCAATTAAACATAACATAAACTGTAATAAAAAACAATTGTTAACTAAACACGCTTCCTATTGATTAACTTGCAGAATTGAAACACTGATTGAAGCTGGAACAATTCAGAAATTAAAGCTAAAGTAGCTGATACAAATTCAGAAACATGAAACGCACTGCAGAAATAGAATTACATCTAAAGAACTGAAATTAACTAATTGAAACTAATCCTCAACCCTTCCCGAGCTCAAAACCTCCTTGTTCGTCACGTAAGGGCAAGCCAAGAACCCCTTCAGCTCCGCAAATCACTGGGAACAGCTTCAATCGATCAGTTTCAGCTCACTCTGCACTCAGTTGGGGAAACTCAATCCAATCTCCTCGATCTCAATGGCTGGGATTGCGATGATGATTTGAGGATCATCTGAGCTCACCTGAGAACCCCTACAGACGGCTCAGATGATCGAAAATGGCTCGTGGATGAGATTCAAGGGATTTGATTGCAGACTGCCGAAACCCTCAAACAGCCCTGTTCCGGCGCAATTTGAGCTGAATTCTCCAAAGAACTATCTCCAATGATTCAAATCTTGATCCAAGATTGAGATTGAGGTGGTCACGCCTTCAAAACTAAGGAAATTACAGGCAAAGAAACGAAGAAGACGATGAAGGAATACTGTTGCGGTGAAGACGCGACAAGGAAGAAAGCTGTGGAAATTTTGATTAAGTACTTGACAACGGATGGCTCAGATTGATTTGAGAAATCCAACGGTTGATCTTCATCCGATCTGACCCAAACTTTGATGATGTTGATCAAGGGTCAGGATCTGCCTCGGGGTAGCTCGGATCCTCCAGATTTGCAACGGATGGTCCAGATCAATCTAATCTTTGAATGGACAGTCTAGAACCCTCCGAGCTTGATCCAACGGTTGAATGATCTCTGATTTGGATGAAACCTTTAGATCTTGATCAGAGTGCTTGATTAACCCTAACCCTAGCTCGGATTGCCTCAGATGGTCTCAGATGGCTCAGATCTAGCCGCTTTTGAATCGGACGGCCCAGATTAATCCGAAGCTTGATAACTCGATCCAGGTCCACTTCCGACTCAAGTTTGACCCAGTATGCCCTAGGTCCATAATCCTTTCATGCCTACAAAAATAGATCAAAAATTTAGTGGCCAAATATTCAAATATGTAAAGATTTGCAATTAAGTCCAAAATAAAGATAAGTCCTAGAACCTAGGGTAAATTCACTATTAAGTAAGTAAAATATGGGTCAAACTTGGATTTTAGCAACTAAAATAATCAATAAAATGGTACTTTTCAATCCCCCAGGTATGCGCAATAGTATTTTTGCCACTGTTCCATTGCTTTTGCTCTTCCACCACCGGGGACTGACTTGACCGTCGAAGTGCCTTGCCGAGGACTTTTCCCGGCGGGTTCGCTAACGGTCCCTTTCTTGCAGATCGAAGGCAACATCAGCAGTTCGTGATCTTCGAGAGACTGCGTACTCTTGGGAGTCCACCTCGCTTCGTGACACGATCAATTAGGTTAGGTGATTTTGTTCTTAAAACTTTAAATTTAAAATATTTACAAAAAAACATTAAATTGTATACAGGTTGATTGTAATAGTTGATCAAGGAGTACACCCCTTTAAAACATATTTAAATAACATGTTTATACAAATAAAAGATATAAAAAATAATAAAATGCCATATTATATATAGAATTAATATATTAATTTAAGCGTTTTTAATTTAATATATTTTATTTAAGACGATTTTCTCTACATATACTTTAAAAATTAGAACATATATTCAACCAGCTTCAACTAAAAGTAAACGATAAAATTATCTTCTTCCTTTAGGAAAAACAAAAACTGGAATTGAAACAGCAAGAGCAATGTAAAAAATTCAGAAAACAATCAAGTCAAGAAGCAAGTGAATAACAATCAAAGGATTGTAATTAATATAGTAAAAAGCAATTCTTTCACTTCATCGCTTTGTCAATTTATTCCAGGGTTAATATAGAGGATGTAAATTATAGAAATTACTAACTATGATATTGTGACTAACGTATGAAAAGGATAAACACATCAAATGAGATTTAAAAAATATACTAAGTAGGATTTGCGTAGCACTTTTTCTGCTATCTTTCCCCTTGTTAACCTTAGTAAAACAAGCTTTCTATGAAAATAAAATCAGTCGACTAACATAACACAACATTTTATGCACATTATAATGGAATAAATACCAAAGCATGCTACCGTCATACTATTGATCATGATACTAAAGGAGTGTTTGGGAGAGCTTCTGCTAGCTGCTTTTTAGATTCTAACTACATAGAAACACTTTTGAGTGTTTGTGAATACCAGATTCTGTTTTAACTTCTATAACTTTTAGCCAAAAGCTGGAAGCAAAAATTTGATGCTTTTTTCTGTTTCTGTTTTTTTTGCTTATGGTCTAGAATTAAAAGTAGACATTTATACCCTTAATAATTTATCATTTTACATAATTATCACCATAGTTTTAAATAAAATTTTATATTTTCATATAATTTATATATTCATAATTTTTTTTATAAATTTATATAAATTTGTCATTTTTTTATATTTTTATTTTTATTAATTATATATTTTTTAAACATATATATTATTAAAAAAATTAATTTTGATATAATATTCAAAATATAATAATAAATATATAAAACATTATTGATGGTGTATCAAAATTATATTTAGATAATTAAAAAAAATAATTTATATAGTTTAAGGATATTGTTGTCATTTAACTAAAAATTAAGTTTGGAAGCAATTATTCACCAAACACTCAAACTTTACCTTGTATCAGCTTTTAGCTTCTATTTCCAAACACTCCATGCTTTAGCTTCTCACTGACTTCAAGATAATCTCTACAAGAATTACCTTTCAAAAAGTAAAAATTCTCTCAAACACTCCCTAAGAGATTTGTAGCTCCAAATTGCCATGAACTTCTCAATTATAGTGAATATGGAAGTGCCATCAATATATGAAAAAGTATTGAGAAAATATTTTTTTTCATATATTCAAAATGATGATATATGTTGTATTTATATATATATATATATATATATATATATATATATATATATATATATATATATATATATATATATATATATATATATATCACAATAAATTCCTAATAAAATATATATATATAAAAATATTTATGTGTAATAAATTCTAAGATATCATAAAAATTCTAAGATATCCTAATAGGCTCCCTTAAGACGGAGGGCTTGTAGAAACACTAATCTTGGAATAGAGAAGACAAACTCGAGCACTAGAAAGTGATTTTGTCAGAGCATCAACTAACTAGTCAGACAATGAGAGATAAGAGACACGGACTTTATTACTCTGAACCAGTTCACGAACAAAATGATAATTCAAAGTGATGTGCTTCATGCGTTAATGAAACACAGGATTTGCGCAGAGATAGAAGCATGAAGCATGAAGCACATCACTTTGAATTATCTTTGCGCGATAAGTATCTCCAACATTATTAAAATAGATAGAAGCTACAAAGGTCACATTGTCCACACCCAGTTCATTAAGAAGAGATTGAACTGATTGAAGTTTCGCAGCAGTAGAAGCAATGACACGATATTTAGCCTTAGTAGACGAGCGAGCAACAGAACTCTACTTTTTGGAGCTCCAGGAAATTGGATTGGGACCCAAAAACACAATCTAAGCACCAGTGGGCATACAATCATCAATATCATCAGCCCAGTCTGCATCACAGTAAACATGCTAGGGAGAAGAGTGTCATCGGAGAATCAGATTATAAGAGCGTGCACCATTAAGATAGTGGATCAGGCGCTTAACCGCCCCATAATGGAGGGATGAGGGAGCATGCATAAACTAAGATAGTTTGTTAACAGCAAAGCAATATCCGATCGAGTAAAAGAAAGATATTATAACAACTAACTGTCTGGCGATACAAAGTAGTGTCCGTAGGAGGAAAGCCATCGGAGAGGTGTAGAGATACAGATGTGGCAATAGGCATTTGAATAGGTTCGAGTCCGCCATGTTAGTTCTGGTAAGAATATCAAGAAAATATTTTTCTGAGAGAGACAAAGACCCTCTAGAGAGGAAACAACTTCAACACCAAGAAAATAAGATAAGAATTTCAGATCTTTGATAGAAAATCGAGCACCAGTTGATTAATGAATACCTAAAGGGCACCGACATTATTCCCTGTAAGAATCAAATTATCGACATTGACAAGTAGATACATAGTGATACCTCTAGATCGAAAAATAAATAACGATGTATCAGCAAGAGAGGCCATGAAGTCAACACTAATTAAAAAACAATGAAGCGCGGTGTACCATGTGCATGGCGCCTACTTGAGATTGTAAATTACTTTGTTTAACTTGCAGACATAAGATGAAAAATCAGAGTTAACAAACTCAGGAGGTTGAGCCATATAAATACAGTCATCCAATTGACCCGGAAGAAATGCATTATTCACATCTATCTGACAAAGAGACCACCCTTTGGAAACAACAAGAGACAAGAAAAGGCAGACATTAGTGGGCTTTGCCACAGGACTGAAAGTGTCAGTGTAGTCAAGACCTGAACATTGATAAATCTCTTAGCAACCAAACGAGCCTTGTAGCGGTCAATAGAGCCATCAGGCTTTCGCTTAAGTCGAAATACCCACTTGCAACCAATGACATTCTGAACGGTATTAGACGAGACAAGAGTCCAAGTGCCATTATGGTGGAGAGCATCAAGCTCCTCAGACATGGTTGCACGCCAACGAGGATCCTTGAGAGCCACAGTATGAATTGTAGGTTTAGACGGAGTTGTGTTAGTGATAGCGGTGAGACCAAAGTGAGGATTAGGCCGATAAACATTGTTTTGGAACAGGTCACTATAGGATGGATGTTGGTGTCGGAAGTAAGTTGAATCGGAGAAGCAAGAGAGGGTAGACCTACTATTGGAGCTGGCATTACAGATGGAGGCTCGATAGGAAGAGGTTCAGCATGTGGAGGCTCAACAAGGTTGGCTTGCGAATAATCGGTGGTACAGAGCACGAGTTAAAGGAGCAAATAGGTAAAGAATCAGCAGCACAGGAATCCTCCAGAGGCATACTAGGCAGTGCTCCAGAAAAGGGTTCAGTACTAGAACCACCACTGGCAAAAGAAAATTCAGACTCAATAAAACAACATGACGAGAGATGAAGATTTTTCCAAAAGAGGACTCATAGCACAGATAGGCACTCTGCGTAAGAGAGTAACCAAGGAAGACACAGGGTGAAGATCGATGTGCAAGTTTATGAGAAGTATAGGGACGAAGCCAGCAGGGATAGCAGAGACAACCAGAAATATGAAGTTTGGAGAGATTTGGTGGGGAGACAAAGAGACACTCAAAGAAAGATTTATAAGAGAGATTGTATTTGGGCAGTCGATTAATAAGATAGGTGGCAGTGGCAAAGGCAAAGGGCCAGAACTGAGTAGGAACAGATGCATGATGAAGAAGCGCAAGATCGGTTTCAACAATATGGCGATGACAACGTTCAGAGAAACCATTATATTCAAGAGTATGAGAGGGAGTGGTCAAGTGAGAAATTCTATGCAAATTAAGAAATTCTTTTAGTGCATGAAATTCATCACCATTATTAGTAGATAAGATGAGGATAAAACGATTAAATTGTTTCTCGACAAGAGACTTAAAGGATTGGAATACAGAAAGAACATCCGATTTGCGTTTTAAGGGATACAGCCAAATATATTTACTGTGATGATCAACAAATATAACATAATATTTATAGTCATCACATGAGAGAACTGGAGAAGTCCAAACATCAAAGAATATTAGATCAAGGAGAAATTATGAAGAGAGTGATGAGTCATGAAAAGGTAATTTATAACTTTTATTAATTGACAAAAATTACAATGAAAATGACTAATTGAAGAAGCAGAGCAAGACAACGACTTCAACACGGCTAACTTACGTAGGACTCGTATAGACAGATGACCTGGATGATTATGTCAGGCAGGGAGAGAAGTAACAGAATATGAGAGCCCAGTGGTGGAGAAGGAGTGGACGCAGACCAAGAGTAAACACTGCATTTAAGTAGACCTTGATAGAGAATAGCCCCCATTTGAGGATTCTTCACCTGAAAAGCAGAGGAAGAGAAAATAATGATGATGTCATTAGTTTTGCAGAATTCGGTGCTATTCTGATTTATCATATTAGCCTGCTTATACTCCTACGCTTCCCACTGGCTCATCTTGTAATATTTATGGACCGCTTGCTCCATTCGCTACTGCCTACACTATGACATCATCCTCTTCGTCTGATTGGATCCTTGACTCTAGCACCACCCATCATGTGACTTTGACCTCTCCAATCTCTCTCTGCATGCTCCGTATATTAGTTTTGACGGTGTTGTTGTCAGTAATGGAGTTGGACTTCCCATTTCTCATACAGGTTATACCACCATTTACTCATTCTTTGAAGTTTCTCAATGTCGTTTGTGTTCCATCAATTAATAAGAACCTTTTGTCCATCTCCC